>CAUYSK010007295.1:0-26102 GCA_963575035.1 Avahi laniger | reverse complement strand
TCATCCATCTGTTAAGAATTTACTGAAGATAAGTGATATTTCATTGTGGTTTTAATTTGCATTTCCCTGATGATTAGAGATGTTGAGCATTTTTTCATATGTTTTTTGGCCATTATTCTGTCTTCTTTTGAAAAGTTTCTGTTCATGTCCTTTGCCCATTTTTTGATAGGGTTATTTGATTTTTTCTTGTTGATTTTCCTGAGTTCTAAGTAGATTCTAGTTATAAGCCCTTTACTGGCCTTTATGAGAAAGTCCCAAAACAATAAATGTTGGCATGGATGCGGAGAGATAGGAACACTCACACACTGCTGGTGGGACTGCAAACTAGTGCAACCTCTGTGGAAAGCAATATGGAGATACCTCAAAGAGATGCAAGTAGAATTACCATTTGACCCAGCAATCCCATTACTGGCCATCTACCCCAAAGAACAAAAGACACTATGAAAAAGACACCTGCACCCGAATGTTTATAGCAGCACAATTCACAATTGCAAAGATGTGGAAGCAACCCAAGTGCCCATCAATACATAAGTGGATTAATAAAATGTGGTATATGTATACCGTGGAGTACTATTCAGCTTTAAGAAACAATGGTTATATAGCACCTCTTGTATTCTCCTGGAAAGAGCTGAAACCCTTCTACTAAGTGAGGTAGCCCAACAATGGAAAAATAAGCACCACATGTACTCACCATCAAATTGGTATTAACTGATCAACACATAAGTGCACATATAAGAATAACATCTATTCGATGTTGGGCAGGGGGGAGGAGGGAGAGGGGATGGGTATATGCATACACAAAGAGTGCAATGCGCACCACCTGAAAGATGGACATATTTGAAACTCTATTTTTTTTTAATTGAGGTAAATTCACATGAAGCAAAATTAAGCATTTTTTTTTTTGAGACAAGGAGGGTCTTGTTCTATTGCCCTGGGCTAGAATGCAGTGGCCTTATCATGACTTACTGCAACCTCAAACTCCTGGGCTCAAGAGATCCTCCTACCTCGGCCTCCCAAGCAGCTGGGACTACAGGTATGTGCAATGAGGCCTGGCTAACTTTGTTATTTTTTGTATATATACGAGGTCTTGCTCTTGCTCAGGGTGGTCTCGAACTTTCAGTCTCAAGTGATCGTCCTGCTTTGGCCTCCCAAAGTGCTAGAATCCTCACAGGCATGAGCCACTGTGCTTGGTCTCAAAATTAAATGTTTTTAAGAGTACAGTTCATTGACATTTAGTACATTCACAGTGTTGGTCAACCTCTATCTAGGTCCAAAACATTTTTGTCACCCCTAAAGGAAACCCCATGCCCAACAAGCAGTCCCTCCTGTTCCTCCCTCCCATAGCTCCTGACAACTACCAATCTGCTTGCCATCTCTGTGGATTGATCTATTCTGAATATGAAATCCAAATGGAGCCATACCATATGTGGCCTCGTGTGTCCAGCTTCTTTCATTTAATCTCATATTTGCAGCTTTCCTTCACGTTGTAGTATGTTTCAGAATTTTATTCCTTTTTATGGCTGAGTAACAGTCCATTGTATGTTTATACCGTATTTTATTTATCCATTCCTCCTCACCTCTATTTTTTGCCACTTCTTAAGATCTTGGATGTTAAGGCAGCTGAAGATGAAACTGGGTGACAGGGGCCAGGCTGTGTTCTTCAAGAACAGAAGCAATTTGTAAAGGAAGTGAAGATAGCCCAAGGTATAATTCTCTGAAGTTGACATGTTCAGATTAAATACATCGGTTAGGAATGTCTCCTTCTGACTTAATTGTTAAGGAAACATAAGAGAGATCTTTGCTGTATTTTATTGTTTTTCTTGCTTAAGAGAAAGCCCTAAGCTTGAATTTCCTAAGTGTGTCTCCCTTACCTGATTAGATGGTTTTCTCAATGCTCTTAAAGTGGACTATGAAGGCAAGGTAGAAATGTGATTGGTGAGCACAGTTCTCCAAGTCCCTAAACATTGATA
Source organism: Avahi laniger (assembly GCA_963575035.1). Classification (NCBI taxonomy): domain Eukaryota; kingdom Metazoa; phylum Chordata; class Mammalia; order Primates; family Indriidae; genus Avahi; species Avahi laniger. The sequence goes on along the minus strand of CAUYSK010007295.1, from coordinate 24,132 downwards.
CAACAGTGCTCAGACACGACATGAGACAGACACATGCGTGCGAAATTGGGGCGTGGGTGTGGCTTGTCTCCCACCCTTGCAGGGCCAGCCTCTGCCCTGTCACTAGCCCACCATTGGTGCCAACAGAGCTGGGGGACCAATCAAGACAGGAAAGCTGACCTTTCTCTGCCGTGTTTCCTCACTCAGCCACACGTCGCAACAGAGCAGGTAAGTAAAGAAGAGGAAGCTCAGCAGAAAGGACCCAGCTGGGGAGGAATGTGCGTAGTGTGTCTGCTGCCCAGCGACGGCAGGGGCCAACTGAGGCACAGTGGGACCTGGCTGGGAGTGGGGAAAGCCCTGCTCCCTCATGGGGCCTCCTGGGAGGCTGTTAAAGCAGAGGGACCAGCCAGGGAAAGCACTTCTCTGTCTTTATCCCCAGAGGCTGGACTCCTGGATATCAAGGCTGAATTTCCCTGGCACATCTTTCTAGAAGAATTTTCCCCAGAATGAAGTACTTACGGTACAGCTGGGGTCTGAACCTGTTAAATAAATGTGATTAGCAACAGCTATATGGGGCTATAGCTGAAGTGGCAGTTAATTTCTCCATTCTGAATGCACCTCTGGCTTTAGTCTCCTGTTTCTGCCACGCCTTCTCTGAGCTCCTGTTGGGGTCTTAGCCTTTCTCTGAGGCAGCAGACAAGCCGTCCAGCATTGCTGTATTTACCCCCGCTTAATACCGCAGCGTGGTGTGGTAGAAAGAGGGAAGCAAGAACCAGGAGGCTACAGTTTTAGATCCAATTCTTGTCAAGGGAAAGTCATTTGCCATCTCAACATTGTGGTCTGTAGAATGCAGGGGAGAGTGTGTTCCCACGGTGTGTTCTGAATTACAGATTGAGGGATGACCGAGGGGAGGCTTCGATTTCCCCCTTCACCCCCGTACACATCATTTCCAGCCTGAGTGCTCCCGCAGAGGAAGTCCTCAGGCACAGAAACGCAGATACGTTAGAAGAGGTAAGACCGAGGGCGTGTAAGTTGCACTGGCAGCATGAATTTTCCTAGTGTTCTACATTTAGGATGTTGTCAGTTTTCATGTTAAAAATCATACTCCAGTTGAACAAAAGTTTAATTTGTGATTATTGTTGTTGCTGTTGTTAGTTGACACATCATTGTGTCCTGAAGTGGAATTACTTAGCCAAAGAATATTTTAAAACTTGTAATTTTCAGGATACTGATTAAATTGCCAAAAGTCAAACCCAAACTGTACTGAGACTCCCTCTCCCCCAATAGTGCAGTGACTTAACAAAGAAGGAGGTTCCCTTCTCTTTCGTACAACAGGCCAGAGGTAAGTGGTCCAAGGCCAGAGGGGAGACTGCCATTGTCCACATCCAGCTTCCACCTCTGAACCACGATGGCCCCTTAGCTGTCATCATGTCCCAGCCAACAGCGAGGAAAATGGCTAGAGGACATTTGTGTCTTCCTGCGTAGGGCATGACACAGAAGTGCACACATTCTTCTACTCACATCTCATTGTAAGACTTGGCCGAGGGCCACATATTAAGCTGCGAGAAGGCTACAAAATACAGTGTCTAACTTGGCCGTGTGCCTAATTAAAATTGTATAGGTGGAGAGAATAAGTATTGGTAGACAATCATGTCCTCTGCTAGAAGACTCATGCCAAATTATTTTCCAAAATACCTTGTGTCAAAGTTCAGTTCCACTAAAATTTCATGAGCACGTCAGTCTAATGAGTGATTATTAAAGATCTTTTATTGTGTAGAACCTCCAGACTCCATGGAGATGTTGATGTAGAAGATGAAGAAGATAGTGTAGTACACAGGAAACACCTAGAGACAGGAATTACCTTGTGTGGTTCAGACCCTGAAAATCAAGCAAAGGTCAGTGAAATCTGGAGCATGCAGAAGTTTCCTTGGAGGAGGTGACTCCGGATGAAGTTTGCAGGATGGTGTTTCTTGCCAACTCTTTTTTTTTTTTTTTTGAGACAGAGTCTCACTCTGTTGCCCTGGCTAGAGTGAGTGCCGTGGCATCAGCCTCGCTCACAGCAACCTCAAACTCCTGGGCTCAAGCAATCCTACTACCTCAGCCTCCCGAGTAGCTGGGACTACAGGCATGCGCCACCATGCCTGGCTAATTTTTTCTATATATTTTTAGTTGTCCAGATAATTTCTTTCTGTTTTTTTAGTAGAGACAGGGTCTCACTCTTGCTCAGGCTGGTCTTGAACTCCTGAGCTCAAACTATCCGCCCGCCTCGGCCTCCCAGAGTGCTAGGATTACAGGCGTGAGCCACCGCGCCCGGCCTCTTGCCAACTCTTGATTAACTCTGCTCATAGGGTCACTAAAGGAAGTCCTCACTTGACTGTCAACACCATTCTAGCCAAGTCTTACCCTTTTTCTAATTAAATCTTTCCATTGTCAACAAATAGCAAAATGGTAGGGTTTTGAAATGTATTTCCTTTTCCCTTTTGCTTTATCTTTAGTGAAGTATTGACAAGAGGAGTAAAGGACTCAAAGGAGCAGCAGGAAGAGAGAGGAGTTGAAGACTCTTGCTAGGTTCAGAGAGCCAGGCTTTCTAGTTGCTGAGGACGTCTGCTTCTACCATGCTCCACAACAACTCTTGAAGAAAGTGAGGTCTCTAAAGATCTATTAATGAGTCCAATTACTAAACACTTTAAACTAGAAAATATTCCCTCTGGGTCCTTTGCCTTCACATTCCATGAGTTCCAAAGGATGAAATTAGTGTAGTAGTTGAATGAATGGCTAAAGGATACCAGTCTATGGTGTAAGACTCTACATGAGTGGAGTTCCTGACTGTAAGACAAACTTTGTGAAAATTGTGAATAAGATATTCATTTTTTCCCCACCTCTCCCAGGATCTCCATCTCTTCACCCTTCTTCACCAGGATCATGGTGGTTCCCACCCTGTCCCCTACCAAATGGATCCTACTTGGCAGTGTCTCGTGTTCTGTTTTTCTCTTCTCACTTCTTACCCCTACTATGAGTAATTTGTGTTCTACATTTTCTGGAGTCTAAGTCTTCCTTTTCTTCAGTCCCTCATTCCTCCATCCCTCCATCCACTCATCTATCCTGTCATCCAACCATTCATCCAATAATCCATCCACCTGTCCATCCAACATCCAACCATCCATCCAACCATCCATCCATCCTTCCATCTATCCATTCCTTCTACCAACCATTCAGGTAAGTTAATTTAAACTACAGTATTATTGGCTTTAAAAGTCTTAACATTAACGCTTTCCCAGTTGAAGGAATTTCCGGCATAATAACAGGCTAAAGGGGTAGATATCTGGGGAGAATATATGTGGATTTATCTATCTCATGTTCTCTACTTAATCATAGAGCAGGCCAACAAATATGTCAGGATAAAAACAAATTAGAAGATGATTCTGCTCAGTCCACAGTCACTTCTGCCTAGTTGCTGTCATCATAGAATGTGAAATAAACTGCACCTGTGGCCACAAAGGCCCCATGGCTGAGGCTGGGTGGAGGCCTGTGCAGGCACCTGCCCCGGGTTCAATCGCTGACCTCCTTGCAGGGTTTCAGTGGTGGGGCTCCTCCTGTGGTCGGGTCACTGGGATTGTGGGTACATCTGTCCTGTCATCACTTTCACTCTGATTAGCTTCATTCTGAAGAACTTTCGACAGCATTCACAAACATGGGTCAGTGTGGGAAAACCGGTTCCTCTGTATGGGGCTGATTTAATCTCTTGTGCATAGGCTGATCTTGGAAGAAAATACACTCCTGTTTACATCAAACGTATAGGACGTGTCAGGCCACAGCCACTCCAGTGCATCCTGGGTTTTCTCAGTAGGGGCTGCTCAGCATAGCTGGGACAGTCAGTGAAGAGTTTAGTCCTGGTGTGTCAGTCACTGCTGGGCTCTGTGCCACCGGGCTGGGGTGCAATCAAACAATCTGTACCTCAGTGGGACATCCTGCTTGCTCTGGGTGACTCAGAGCTTCCAGGCAGCTGGTTGAAGTTTTGTTTATGGTAGTGCTGCCCACTCACTCCATACCTCTGACTCCCTATAAACCACTCCACAGGTGGCCTGACTTCTGGTGCAAATAAAACTTTGTCAACTGTTGTTCTCTTTCTCCTGTCTTAAAAAAAAAAACAAAAAACCAAACCAAACCAAACAAAACAAAACAAAACTTATCTAAACGAAATTAAGCTGTGGGGAGTCCATTAATAAAAGGTTTCTTTTACAAAATTATTGGCACTCTGTAAGGCGCTTTAGAGGAGAGCAGGAAGATCAATATTACCTAGAATAAAATAGCAGGGCAGACATTACTCAGGGGAAACTGGCTCTCAATACGAGAGGGAATATAGATTCCAACCCAGGCAGTCGATGTGTGAATATGATCAAATGGTGTGTTAGAATCAGTGGTCTGGTAATTATTTCAGAAGGTTTGGGGAGACTTTAAGTTGTGTGTTCTTTTTTTTTTTTAAAAGAAAAACAAAACAAAATCTCCTCTGCTAAAGCTTCTTAGAAATAAAGAGCAAGTATTTCCATAGATGACCAGAAACCAAAAAATTAAAGCAATGTGAATCTATTGGATGACCAAAAGGCATAGCATTTGATTGATTTGTGTACGGACCCATGAGCAGTGTGATGACTGCCTCTGCCTGCCTCTGGGAGGAAGGGAGAGGACGGGAAAAAGGCAGGCTTCCAGGGGCGGCTAATGAGAAGCCATTCCTCTTCTGTAAGTCTGGCTCTTTCACTTATCTCTTGGAAGCTTCGTGAAAATGGGTGGAAAGCACGGTGGATTGTTACCTGAGAGCAGATCAATTTAACAGAGTGCAGTTTACTCTCCATCCTTATTATGTGAGCCAATTAATCTGCAGCTGGTGAAATGCAACTGGCAGCTAATTGGGCCATTGTTGGAACAGTGCAGGGGCCTTGGTACCATTTGCAGACTGAGATAGGGATCTCTGGACGGCTCCCCTACCTGTGAGGGGAAACTGGTTCAACTGCAGCTGTGGCAAAACCTTGGATCTCAGGCCCAAGGGGTTTCCAGGGGATGCCTGGAAGTCCCAGTGCACTGCCAGGGAAGGTGAGCTGGAGGAAGGGGGAATGGAGGGAAATTTCCAGATGAAGAAAGGAAGGAGGGAGGGAGAGAAGGCAAGAAGGGAGAAAGAAAAAAGTGAGAACACGATGCTTTTAGGTGTCACCTTTGATCTTCAATAATAAACAGCTGAAGGGGCCTTTCGCTGAGACCAACTTTCCCTAAAGTGTATTCAGAGGAGGGCTCATGTCCTGTAAGTTGTTAATTTTATGGGGAAAATTTTAAAAAAATGGAGCATAGAAGTCCTTTGGTCGCACCCATTTGGGAAATGTTTGGTTCCACAGGTTTCTTTGGAGCAGCTCTTCTCAGAGCCTTGTAAAAACTAAAGTGCATTATTGGGCTCCAAGATGGGGCCATAGTATACAATCTCTTCTCAGATGATTTTATTGGGGAATTATTTATTCAAGGACAATTTGAGGACAAACATTCTAAGAAGTATTAATAGAGTTTAGGAAATAATGACTCAGGCTTTCCTCACTTTCTAGGAAACACTTCCCTAAGTCCTTACACTGGGACAATCCCCCATCATTAGCCTTGTTGGGAGCACAAACGCTACCTGCCAGGGCACGTTCCAGCGCCAGTCCTCACAACACCAACCTCCATTCATGCATTCATTGAGGTGCTCATCCACTGAGTACTATTCATTCAAGCCCCGTCCTTGGTCCTTGACTGCTGTTGTGCCGCCAGTTCTGGCTCCAAGCACTTACTCTGTCCTCAGACTCAGATGCCTGTGCCTGGCTCCCATCCTCCAGAGTTGGGCATGTCCTAATTTCTCTTCTGGCATTTTGACAGCCAATGCTCCTGAACAGTTTTTGGTACATTCTTTGGCTCTGCCTTCTCTTCTGAAATCAGAGTCTCCAATTGTCTTCAAGGTCAAGATCATTCTCCAGTGCAGCCCCGACCTCGCACAAACCACCTTTAGCTCAAGTGGCTCACGTGTGGCTCAGTGTTCTCAGCAGGATAGGCTAAAGTCGGCATCTCTGCCTCACCTCCTGAGAGCAAGAGTTCACATACCATCTATCCTCTGAGCCTCTTCCAGTGTCTCAACTGCTCCCAGCATCAGGAAGTTTTCTTGTATCCTGAATGTTTCTTCCAACTGATGGGTAAGTTACTTCCTCTTGCTTTTTCACCACGGCACCGGGAAGGGAAGAAGATTACACAGGGGCATATTGGGCATTGGTGTGTCAGTGCTGAGCTGGGCAGGTCCGTCTCTGCTGCTTGATAACCCTGCATTCTTCTTCCTGGACAGGAACAGCTCCCGCCCTGTGTATAGCCCCTCAGATACCCTCTGAGGACCTCCACAGTGGTGGGAGGGAGCTGGCAAAGTTGCCCAAGGCCTGGTCCTCACCACCAGCCTCCCCCGACGATGTCATTTAATTGGTGACCCCAGAATCTCCATCCCTGAGACAACTCCCTCTAGAGACACAGCTCTGTGGGCGTGTGTTCGAACTCCCACTCGGATCGTCCAGTAGAGACAGTCCTCTGGGCAGGCCTGCGAGATGTGTCCCCAATGGCGTACTGTTGTGCAGATTCACTGGCTCCTCTGGAGGCACAGCACAGTCATCTCTCCCCGCTGGAGGCATCTACTCCCCCGTTTGATGGGAGATATATGAATATATGGCATGATAGTACTCCTACCCAGAAGCTCAGGGTAAACAAATACAGGAACTTATTTCATTCCTTGGCATACCACCCATGAACTCAGGGAGGGCTTAGAAAGAGTAATTAACCACTCCTGGAAACTTCTTAGATCTGCTTTCTTCTACATTCTGCAAATGGGGTTCCTAACCCCACCTATCAGCGGGGCCAAAGAGGAGCACATAATGTGGGGGAACATGGCAGCACTCTGCCTCCAAAATTAACAGGAAAAACAGACAGAGGGGAAGGAGAACGTGGAGGAAATTATGTTTGTAGAAGGTTAATTTATTTTTCCCAAAATACAGTTACTATCTGCTCATTATAGACATTTTGGAAAATGCAGAAAAGTAGAAAGAATAAAAATTCGTCTATGAAGATAAATGGAGAAAATTTCACTCTGGTGTCAACAACAGAAATGGTTGTGTTTTTCTTCAGCAACTCCTTGGTTTTTACCCACAAACTTTGTAGATCTTGTATCTAATCATGTCTCCAACTTTGCACAAGTTGCTAGAAAACTCTGCCATGTCCATTGTGGAATAAGTAAGTATTCTTTGAACAACGTTTGTTAAATGCCTACCAAGTGCCAGAAACTCTGGTAGGCCTTGAGACTGTTACCCAGCTGCACAGATTTGGGTTGCCACACACACACCCCATTCATAAATGGTGTGACTCGATGGATGCTGACAGGTATAAATACATCCCCAAGCGTGTAGCTAGCACTGCATTAGCACTTTGCATCTATGTCAAGAAAATTTAATTCCTTCAGTGTATATGTATTCTTCCAGAATTTTTCCCTTTTCCCCATTCCAAGGGGGCTAGCCAACACTGACCTGTCCTTACCTGTGGATGAGGTCTGTGCTGCCAGAGAACACTCTCTGTCCTCAGCTTTTGTGGAAGTCCCTTTGCATAATCTCTTGGAGGAGACAGTGGCTGGCGTCCAAGAGGCGGAGGGGATAGAGGAATGTGGTTTGAGGGGGTAAGGTGGAATCTGGGAGTCAGTTGCTTCTGCAGAACTGAAAGGGAAGAGGTGGGGTTGGCTGAAAGCAGTGTGGACCTGCATCTTTCTCCCTAGGGGTTACTTGGAGGGGAAAGGCTGGTGGTTCAACAAGGAGGAAGACTCCAGGTGCCTGTGCTCCCAGCAACAGCAAAGGCAACGGAGCTGCCCAACCCCAGGGACCATGGAGACCTTGACAGGGGGCATCTGTTTGCTGATCAGGTTGGGATGATGACAGGGTGCCCCAAAGCTGCATGATCCTTGGACTTTTGTAGAACTGATCTAAGCTATTGGGCTCACACACTATCTTAGTCTATTCTTTGCTACTATAGCAGAATACCTGAGATTGGGTAATTTATAAAGAACAGAAGCTTACTATTCACAGTTCTGGAGGCTGGGAAGTCCAAGATCAAGGCAACAGCAGGTCTGCTGTCTGGTGAGGGTCTGGCCCTGCTTCCACGATGGCTTTTTGAATGCTGCATGCTCCAGAGGGGACGAATGCTGTGTCCTCACATGGCAGAAGGCAGAAGGGCAAAAAGGAGTGAACTCCCTCTGCCAAGCCCTTTTATAAGGGCATCTAATCTCATTCATCTAATCTCATTCATGAAGGCAGAGCCCTCCTGGCTCAGCCACCTCCAAAAGGCCATCTGTCACAATACTGTTGCACTGGGGACACCTAAATTTTGGAGAGGACACATTCAAACCACAGCACACACTAGTCTTAAATTTTCTTTGCAACATAGCAGTAGCCAATATAAACTCACTCAGATCCAATGTTGTCACACAGAAAATCGCTGAACTTGCATTTATTAACAAGCAGAAAACACACTCATCCTACTACCTGCTCTAGATACTCAATGAAGTTCCAATTCTCTGCCCTTTTAGGTGTGTTGACCACAACCTGCTATGCAAGATCCACTTGATACAGATTTAGTAGTGTACCAGAGGCAGGATTCCAGACCCTTTATAGTTGACTTTAGGCAACTGGAATTTTCCAGACCAATAGCTCAGCAGGGGACCATTACTAGATCAAGTCTCTGTGCTATTCCTACATGTCCAAGCTGAAGCCCTTGTTAAGTTCTTATATTCAGTTCATGCAAAGATGGGAAGTTTCTATCAACTACTTCAACTAATCTTCATAGTTGACCAACGAGAGTCTATTTCTAGCATCTTTAGGCAAACTAATACACCGTTACTGGTACCAAATGTATTACTTTCCTACGGCTAGCATCAGAAATTGCCATAAACTTGATGGTTTAAAACAACAGAAATATATTCCCACATAGTTCTAGAGACCACAAGTCCAAGATCAAGGTGTCAGCAGGACTGCATTCCCCACAGAGGCTCTAGGGGAGAATCTGTTCCTTGCTCTTCTAACTTCTGGCAGCTCCAGGCATTCCTTGGCTTGTGGCAGCATCACTCTCATCTCTGCCTGTCTTGACATGACCCCTTCCTCTTCTGCAGGTGTAACCTCCCTCTGCCTCTCTCATAAGGACATTTGTCATTGGGTTTAAGGTCTATCAGATAATCTAGGGCAATCCCTTTATCTCAAGACCATTAATTAAATCTGCAAAGATCCTTGCTCCAAATAAGGTGACACTCACATTCACATTCATAAATAAGATTCCAGGGATCAGGACATGGGCATATCTTTTCAGGGGTCACCATTCAACCCAACATTACACAATGAAACTCATTTCTGATGCTATTTAGCAGACCACAACATAGATAACAGATGCACGAGTAGTTGCTACCTCTGCAGTGTGACCTTTTGATAAATCCCGGCTGACAACTCACCCCCAGGGTGCAATCTCACGATGGAGCAAGTGACAACCTCTAGGGCTCAGCTTAAACCCATGTATGAGCACATATCCATATTTATTAATATTATGATAATATTTATATATTACTTGTAATATATATTTATTTCACACCATCTAAAATGAGAGCATTTAAAAGTAAATTATGGCAACCAATGGCAGGGAGCCCTAATAACGCCTTACTATCAACTATCGGGATGAGGGTTCAGTGTCAGACTTGCTGTTATTTTAAGAAAATAAATAAATATAACATTTCCTTCATCCAAGGTTGTTCTGGCAAATTCCTGCCATCTGTCCAATATCATAGTTAATTCTCACAGCAACACAAAGTAAAAATGCTTGTACCCATTTTATAGGTAAGGAAGCTGAGGCTAAGAGACACTAAAATGATGACACTTCTAGGGAGTGTATGGCTGAGACTTGGTTGTATCTTTGCCTGACTCTAAAATCAAATCACCTTAGAAATAGCTAGACTTCCTTCCCCCAGAAGGTCCAACCCACCTAGAAATATCTGCCTCTGTCCAGCTTCTGGTGGTACTTGCAGTTCCATCAGCTTGCGCTAACTCCCCCATGGGAGAGGAAGGCAGAGGAAGGGAAGTGTAGAGATAAGAAAGGGGGCAGGAGGGAGATGAGGGATTCGGAAGAAAGCCTCCAACTGTTCCGTAGCTGTTAAAGAAGAGAGTTGAGGGGGTAGAGTGACCAAGAGGTTTCCTGACCTTCCACCAAACAGAAGGTTGGCAGACACTATAGGCCTCCAGGGCCTCAGAAGTGTCCAGACAGGCGGCCCCAGGGCTCCAGAGCAGACTTCTTGCCAGGCTATCCTGGCTGCCTCTGGGAATGGAGTGACTTTGCCTCTTTGGTCCCATAATCCTGGCTTTCTGCTACCTTGTGATTCTACTCCAGCAGCTGCAATCTCTTGATAACTGTACCAGCTGACGTAGCGTCTGTGATCAGATCACATTATTGTCCTCAGTTCCTCACCCCTCCCTGTTCCTACACTCATTGCCATGTGAGTCTGCAGTTGCTCCTCCCTAGAGGCAGAATATCGCCTCGTCCCGTTATATTGCACTTGGCCACGTGACTTGTGCTGACCTATTAGATGTGATCAGACAGGAGGACAGCACAGGTTACAATGTGCCTTCTCAGTTGAGCTTGTGCTCTTGCCCTTGAGAAGAACACAGCCAGCTCGTCCATGGCTGCAAGGCAGATTCGAGACATACGGAGATGGTATGGATTCAGCCTGCAGTTTGAAACGCAGCCCAGCTAAGCCCAACCTGATAGATCAGATGATTAATAGCTAACCCACAGATACATAAACAAGATTAATTGATCGTTGTTTTAGGCCATGCCACTCTATTTTGGGATGGCATATTGTAGCAGTGACTGACAGATACATTCTACGTCTGTACTTGTCATCTCCACCTCTTCCTGTCCCAGCCCCACTGTCAGTGTGTGTCACAGTTTGAGGGTGCCAGCACCAGCAGGAGTTAGAGCCCCAGGTGCTGAGGCTAGGTTCCTGGGGGTGCATCTGGCCCGGGAGGGAAGGAGATGGGTCCTCTTCCTGTCGTGCACGTGCTGCAACTGCCATCTCCTGCCATTTCCCTTGGGGAGTCCCAGCCATCTGCCCAGAATCAGGTTTCCAAAAATGAAGCTGCAGACCTAGCCGGACCCCTCACCCCAACTGTAGCTTCAGCCTCTACCCAGCTGGTTATAGACATGGACGTTTGTGACTTGAATTGAACCAGCCAATTCAAGTTGACTTTCATCCCTTCTAACTGTCCACACCCGAGTCTTTGCTTCTGGCAATCTTCAGGGGAATGGCATCATGGCAGAGAAGCTTCTTTGAGCCACAAAAGAGGACCATGAACCTAAATCCTATGACTTCAGTAATGAGCAGCCAAGCCAGAATGGGTACCAGTGGTTTTCTCTGGGGGGGGGTGGGATTATGGAAATTTTAAAAATAGTCCTTTGTTCTGTATGTTTTCTAAGTTCTCTACATGGGATATTTTCCTTGAATCTGAAAAACAATAAGTGTTAATAAAAGCAAGGGAACAACCCCACTGCTTTGAGTGAAGGCCTGCGGGCTGGGAGAGGTGGGAGGGGGCAGGGAGGCTACATCAGTAGATGCAGCAGTAGCCACGGGAGGCAGCGCCCAGTGCCCCTCGCAGCAGCAGCCCACGGCTATGACTATGGAGTCCGGCCCAGCCAGTGCCACTTGTCGCTGGCCTCCCCCGAGGGTCTGAGCAGCTTGCAAATGCCCCCATGTAGGAGGTGTGGGGGCCGAGCAGTTAGTGAGAGAGGATGGCCAGATCATGCTAAATGCATCTGCTCTATAGGGGTTCCTTGCTTTGTGTGGTAAATGGGCTTCTGAAAAATGATGAGAATCACAATTCTAAATCAAAAACCACTTTACATGGGCCAGAGGAGTTTTTTGAATTAAAGGCCCCTGTTGTGAAGCCCTGATCAAAGTGAATAATCCCTCCATTTTATCTTCCACATAAATCTGGGTTTTTACTTAGAGTGTTTTGGGTTTCCATGGAAAATCGGATGACAGGTGTTCTGGAAAAGCACATCCTGGAACTTCTGTCTGGGGTTCAGAGCCAGCGGCATCATCTCGAATTGGATGGGCAAGCTCAGCCGCAGTTTAAGTCCCAGTCCTGGCTCTAACATGCCGCGTCTTTTGCGTGTCCTTCTCCTCCTGCCTGGAATGCTCTCCCCTCAGTTGTGCCTGTGGCTTCCTCTCGCCCAGCCCTGGACCTGTGCTCAAAGGCCTCTTGCCTTCTTAGTGGGACGTTCCTTATCATTCTGTTTAAAGTTACAGCTCTTCAGTCTCCCCACTCCCATTAGCCCTCCTGCTTTTTCTCTATAGTACTTATTACTCTTTGCGGCATCACAGGCACGCCTGGTTTTATCGCACTCCACTGTACTGGGATTCGCATATACTGTTTTTTACAAATGGAAGGTTTGTGGTAACTCTGAGCCAAGCAAGTTTATTGGCATTTTATCAACAGCATGTGTGCACTTTGTGTCTCCGTTGTCATATTTTGGTAGTCTTGCAGTATTTCAAACTTTTTCATTACTATTATTATTTTCTCTGTTATGGTATCTGTGATCAGCAGTCTTTCATGTTACTATGGTAATTGCTTTGGGGCACCATGCACCCTACCCGTACAAGATGGCGAACTTAATTAATAAATGCTACGTGTGTTCTGACTGCTCCACTGACCAGCTGTTCCCATCTCTCTCCCTCTCCTTGAGCCTCCCTATTCCACGAGACACAATAATATTGAAATTAGGCCAATTAATAACCCTACAATGGTCTCTATGTGTTCAGGTGAAAGATCACATGTCTCTGACTCTAAATCAAAAGCTAACAATGATTAAGCTTAGTGAGGAAGACATGTTGAAAAGCCCAGATAAGCTGAAAGCTAAGGCTCTTGTATCAGACAGTTAGCCAAGATGTGAAAACAAAGGAAAAGTTTTTGAAGGAAATTAAAAGTGCTACTCCAGTGAACACATGACTACTAAGAGAGCAGAATTGCTTCATTGCAGATAGGGAGAATGTATGAGTGGTTTGGATAGAAGATTAAACCAGCCACAACATTCCCTTAAGCCAAAGCCTAATCCAGAGCAAGGCCTTAACTCTCTTCTATTCTATGAAGGCTGAGAAAGGTGAGGAAGCAACAGAAGAAAAGTTTGAAGCTAGCAGAGGTTGGTTTACAAGTTTAGGAAAGAAGCCATCTCCATAACATAAAAGTGCAAGGTGGAAGCAGCCAGTGGTGATGTAGAAGCTGCAGCAAGTTTTCCAGAAGATCCAGCTAAGAAAATCGATGCAGGTGGCTACACTAAACAACAGACTTTCAGTGTAGACGAAACAGCCTTTCATTGGAAGAAGATGCCATCTAGGACTTTCTTAGTAGAGAGAGGAAGTCAATGCCTGGCTTCAAAGCTTCAAAGGACAGGCTGATTCTCTCATTAGGGGCTAATGCAGCTGCTGACTCTAAGTTGAAGCCAATGCTCATTTATCATGGCTAAAACACTAGGGTCTATAAGAGTTATGCTAAATCTACTCTGCCTGTGCTTTATAAATGGAATTTCAAAGCCTGGATGACAGCACATCTATTTATAGCACAGTTTACTGAATATTTAAAGCCCACTATTGAGACCTACTGCTCAGAAAAAACGATTCCTTTTAAAATATTACCGCTCATTGAAAATGCACCTGATTATCCAAGAGCTCTGATGGAGATGGACAAGGAGACGAATGCTGTGTTCATGCCTGCTAACACAACACCCATTCTGCAGCCCATGGATCGAGGCGTCATTTCAACTTTCAAGTCTTAATTATTTACGAAATGCATTTCATAGGCTATAGTTGCCACAGGTGGTTATTCCGCTGATGAATCTGGACAAAGTAACTTGTAAACCTTCTGTAAAGAATTTGCCATTCTAGATGCCATTAAGAACATTTGTGATTCACAGGGGAAGGTCAATATCAACCCTGAAAAGGAGTTTGAAAGAAGTTGATTCCAGCCCCCATGGATGACTTTGACGGGTTTAGGACTTCAGTGGAGGAGGTAACCGCAGATGGGGTGGAAATAGCAAGAGAACTAGAATTAGAAATGGAGCCTGAAGATGTGACTGAATTGCTGCAATCTCATGATAAAACTTGAACAGATGAGGAGTTGCCTTTTATAGATGAGGAAAGAAAGTGGTTACTTGAGGTGGAATCTATTCCTGGAGAAGATATTGGGAACAGTGTTGAAATGACAACAAAGGATTTAGAATACTCCATAAGCTTGGCTGATAAAGCAGCGGCAGGATTGACTCCAATTTTGAAAGAAGTTCTACCGTGGGTAAAATGCTATCAAACAGCATCACATGCTGCAAAGGCAGAGTCCACTGATGCAGGAAACTTTATTGTTTTCTTATATTAAGACATCATCACAGCCACTCCAACCTTTAGCAACCACCACCTTGATCAGTCAGCAGCCATCAACATCAAGGCGAGATCGTGCACCAGCTGAAAGATTATGACTCAGATGCTTGTTAGCATTTCTTAGCCAATAAAGTATTTTAAATTAAGGTATGTACATTTTTTTAGACCTAATGCTACTGCATACTTAATAGACTACAGTAGAGTTTATATGCATTGGGAAACCAAAAAATTCACATGACTTGCTCTATTGCAGGTCTGGAACCCCACGTGCAATAGCTCCGAGGTGTGCCTATATATGTTTTCCCGATTTTGGTTACTATCTGTGTCTCTCGCTGGAATGTAAACTCCACGGGGCCAGGATTTCAGCTTCTTTTGTTGACTGCTGTATCTTTGGAGTAGTGCCTGGCACAGAGTCTGTGTCTTCTTAAATATCTCTTACGTGAGTTAGACATATGATCTGGGGCATGTAGTTAAATTTTCTGTGTGTACAAAATACAAATGAGTGAAGTGGGCAACTGCTCCTGAGCCTGAGTACTGGGGGGACGGTAGGTGTTGGTGGGACTGTGCTGGCCTGAAGGGATCCATTCTCCTTTGTCTTGACGACAGCCACTCCTCAGCTCTGGCCAACTCTTGTCACAGAGAAGCTGGGCTACTGTTGCCAGATTTTAAAGTGTTTTTTTTTTTTTTAAAGAGAAGCCAGAGAACAAAATTTTTTAAAATAACCAAGTCATATTTCCACAAAACCCCTGTGCACTCAGACAAAAACATCTGAGTCAGATCTGGCAAGTGGGCACCCAGGATGGGGCCTCTGGACAAACACTCTCCCTCTAGAAATCTCTTCTCTTCTAATCTAGGCTAAGCTTCTATACTTCCAGTAAATTATTTCCATATTTCCCACTGCAGTGGGAAGCATATTGACTAATTAAACATAAATCAAATTATTTGACTTAAATGGTAAAGACTGGGCAACTTGATCATCTCCCCAGCCTCACAGGGGAAAGTTTGCTCCCTAGAAAGCCACTGACTATCTCCTCAATGGCATATATTGGACTCACAGTGTGGGCAGGCTGGTTCAAGGAGCAAAGCAACGGGACTCTGGTCCCATTATTTTTCAGGTTTATAGGATGTAGACTTGTCCATGCAAGAGAGTAACTCTACCGGGGGCCCTCGCTCTAAGATCATTGGGTGGCTTGAAGGAAAAAAATCCCTTCTTTTCCTCTCTGTCACTCCAAAATTTCATTTTATGTGATGCATTTTATTCTCACATCATGATTTCTGCTCCTTGGCTGCTATTAACAATCCTTAATGCATGTACTTGATAACTTGTGAAATGTCCCAGCGAGTCCGCTGGGATCTGTAAAGGACTATGATGAAACCATGGCTGAAACAAACAGGAATATGTCCAACAAATGAAACCTTCGATCCCAGGACCACCATGATGAATGATGCTCTTTTGCCAATTATATGGGCTGTAATTGGACCCCTTCCTGCTGCAGAACAAGTTCTTTTATGACCTTGATATGGTGTAAGATATGGAAATATGGGCCTCAGGACTCCTAGGGAGCTATAAGTTCCTGGACAGGGTTGGACAATAGGAAGTGAGAGAGAGGGGAGCCAGGAAATGTTGATATGTGCTAATGCAGAGGTAAGAAGGGTGCAAAGAAAGAGCAGCCATCATGGCCAGCAGGAACTGCCAAGCAGGAGCACAAAGAGCCCTGGCTTTAGACTCATGGGACCTGGGTTTGAGTTTCAGCTCCTTTTTTAAAAAAAATCAGCTATTCATGTCTATGGGCAAGTTCTTTAACCCTGAGACTCAGTTCCATCATCTGTAAAATGGGACCAATAAAGCCTTCCTCCCAGGATTGATGTGAAAGCAAACGTACTAACGTGCATGTGCTGCCAGGTACAGCACAGAGACTCAGCACCTTCCAGACCACCCAAGGTTCTGGGCCTCACAATCTCCAGGTATAGAACAGTAGCTGGGATGAGACAGACCGAAGTGCGCAAACGCAAATGCTTACAGGGTTGAGATAGACAATGTTGATGAGTGAGGCACCCAGACGGAAACACCGCTGTAGACTGAAGACGGGTCAGGGCCGACTGGAGCCTGTTGGTTCTGCTGTGTTCTGAGATCTTCAGCACTTTCAAGAGAAGTTCCAGATCTGTTCTTAAGGTAAAACCGCATGATTTATAAAGGTGGACACCTACCTCCCTGCTCTCCTTTTAAAGGTGTATTGCTTGGGCCCCCGAAGTGTAGATAGGCCAAACAAAACCTAGATCATTTCCAGTCCATGGGCCACCATTTTGCAGCCTCTCTAACCAGAAGGATTTAGAGGGATTGTAGAAGCATTGTTTATCAGGGCCAGAGTAAGTAATTCTGGGTTCAGATGACCACGAGGAATGCAATTTTGACTCAGAACCCAACCTGTGCTTGGAACTCCACAGGAAAGTCAGAAAACATTGCTGATCCAAGATCTGGAATTCAGAGAGAGTGCATCCTTTGTAACATATGGGCAGAACTGAAAAACCTAGACATATACCAGGTAAGTGTTTTCACTCCCAACCAATGGCACCAGAATCTCTGGGGGCGAGGCTTGGGTGCTGATACTTTTTAAAGGCTCCCAAAAGTTCCCCGGAGATTCAATAATGCAGCCATAACTGTGACAACTACTGTAACAGTTTTAAAAGGAAATCTGGGATTAAATAGAATAATAATTCTAATTTATCTAGAAACATGTATTTTGTGGAAAAAAAAACCCCAAATTTATTTTCTAAGAATGTTTTATTTTGTGTCGTAGTCTCATCACTTAACTTGGAGAATAATAAAAACATCTTCCTTCCCTCCCTACATTATTAACTAATATTTTCAGTTGCATAAACATATTAATATATGTAGCTATGGTATATTAATATGTACAGCTACAAATGTTGTTGCTAGAGAATTGCATTTGCATTGGCCATCAGTTTTTAACTATGGAGATTGTGAGGCCCTTGAGGGGTAGATTAAATTTAGCCACAGATTATTTGAAACTCCTTTCGTTAAGAGGTGAAGCTACGCTGGCCTTGTAACTTGTTTTGACCAATAGAACGTGATAAAAGTAATGTGTGACTCCGGAGCTCAGGCCTCAAGATACTTTGCAACTTCCATTCTCACCTTCTTGGAACCCAGCTGCCATCTATGCAAGATGAACATCCTGAAGCAGCCAGGGAGGAGAACCAAGTCGCTCTCAGGAACAGCCCAACTGTCAGACACATGAGCAAAGCTATCCAGGACCAGCTGACTTGCCAACTGAGATCCGCCAACAGATTGCAAATGCAAAGCGAACCCAGCTGACACCATATGGAGCAAAGATGGGCTGTCCCAGCTGAGCACAGCCCAAGTTACGAGCCTGTAAATTGTGAGCAATAAATAGTGGTTGTTTTAAGCTACTGAGTTTAAAGGGTGGTTTGTTACACAGCAATAGATAACTGATACACCTTGGCTGTCTTTTAGACATTTTTTTTTAATGAGGAGGAAGCTTTCAGAGAGTTAAGCAAATATTCTATCATTATTTTCTGGGAGGCCCAGAAATTAGTGAAATATTTTGAACTTAGGGCTTAGATCTATTTATGCTTTGAGTAATGAAATGGCATCTGAAGGAGAGGAGGGAAATCCTGAGGTCTGGGGAGGATTTAGGAATCTCTGATAGAATTAGATAGTGCCTTAGTCCATTTGGGATGCTATAGCAAAATACCATCAACTGGGTGGCTTATAAATAACAGAAATTTCTTTCTCACAGTTCTGGAGGGTGGCATGTCCAAGATCAAGGCACCAGTAGATTTGGTGTCTGGTGTGGGCCAACTGTATAGTTCACAGATGGTGCCTTCCCACTGTGTCCTCACATGGCAGAAGGGGCGAAGCAGCTCTCTGAGTCCTCTTTTACGAGGACACTAATCCCCTTCCTGAGGACTCTGCCTTAATGACTTAATCACCTCCTAAAGCCCCCACCTCCTAATATCATCATCATCTTGGAAGTTAAGATTTCAATATATGATTTTGATGGGACACAAACGTTCAGAGCGTAGCAAGTAGGATGTTTTCAGTTCTAAATAGCAGAATATGCAAACAAAAGTTTTTTGAAAAAAATGTGAACACTTCTCTCACTTAAGAGGTTGGGAAGTAAGTGAATACAACAGTAACTCAAGTTCCCAGGCTCTATCTTTTTGCCGTCTACAGTGAGTCAATCATGTTCTCCTCATGGTGTCAAGATGGCTGCTGCAGCTCCAAGTTGTCTTATAATGACATCCCCCCCAAAAAGGGAAGGTGGTGGGGAAGAAAGTTCTACTTCTGTGTATGTAGCTCTATTGATAAGGGAAGAAATTTTTTTTTCAAAGAGTTTCTCAACAGACTTTTTCTTATGCTTCCTTGGCCAAGATGGGGTAACTTGGCCACCCTACTGCAACAGAGGCTGGAAAAAGAGCTATATGGTGTTTTTAGTCTCCCTTTGTGGGAAGTGGGTTCTGCCTTCAGGAAAAAAAAAAGATTAAGGATGGCTGTTAAGAAGCAGCCAACGGAGGTGGGGCTAGCCTTTGTCCTCTTTCAGAGGGTAAGTGCAGAGAGGATTGAGTGCCATAGCATCCTGAGGTTGTGCTATCAAGCCAGGGCACCATTTGGGCTATAAACAAACGTGATATACAGAACACATAAATGTGTCCCCAAATTATCCACTATCTTAGATCTGTGAAAAGTGGTTTTAAAAAGGAGAAATATTTCAGTGTTTCTCTCAAGACTTCAAGACATAGATATTTCATAGATATTTGCCTTTCGTGTGAGGTGCTTTTCTGAGATCACTCTCACCCTAACACAGACACTTCTGCTCTTGTGGTAAATGGACATGGAGAGTTTGAAGACCTGGCTGACCGCAGTAGCAGAACGGGGAGTGGCGTCACAGTCTGAGTGGAGAATTCCCCTAAATCCTTTGTGTGTCGGTGGTAGGCAGTCAGAGACAGAGCAAACTTTCTCTGTGGATGCTTTGGGAGGTTGGGTCAAAACCAAGGTGGTTAACAATAATATATAGTTTAAATATCTAGAAGGAGGATATTGAATGTTCCCAACACACAAAACAGATAAATGTTCTAGATGATGGGCATGCTAATGACCCTGATCTGATCACTACACAACACATGTATGGAAACATTACCCCATAAATACATACAATTATTGTCTGTCAGTTAAAAAGTTTAAAAAAGAATAAGGAGGTATAACGCTGGAATTAAACATCTGCAAGAATGTACCTCTTTGACAATAAGCATTTAAGTTTGTAAAAACAACAACAGTATGATGGTGGCCAATGTGATCTCTACGCCTTGAACTATCATGGAGAGGAAGGTAATTCTCCGCATCTTTCGGAACAATGCCTGTGTCAAGCTGCCGGTAGTGAAGTGGTGGGTTTGGAGCCTGAGAGGGACAGGTAAGTTTTGCATTTCCCATTTCTGTTAGACTTCTTTAGGCTACCAGAGTGCTAGTGGTGCTCTAGACTGGCTTGCTACTTGACTTTTTCAAACCTAGGCCTCTTACTTGCTTCATGCTATTTCCCTGCTATTTTAAAAAGCAAGTTAGTAAAGCTTCACAAACCACCCATTACATTTGAACTGTTAACGTTTTTCACCTACGGTAACTTTTATATCTTTTTCTTCCCTCCTACTTTTTTTTTTCACTTCTTTTTTTTTTTTATTTCAGCATATTATGGGGGTACAGATGTTTAGGTTACGTATGTTGCCCTTGCCCCCCTTCCCCCCGGAAGTCCCAGTTTCAAGTATGTCCATCTTTGGATGGTGCGCATTGCACTCTTTGTGTATGTATATACCCATCCCTTCCTCTCCCCTCCCCCCTTCCCTCCTACTTTTTAATCCTTGAATTTACTTGTCTCTTTGGATTCTTGACAGATTTTTACCTGACACTCAATACCTGGAATCATTCTGATGATCTCCCAGAGAGCGTGCAGCTAAGGATCCGAATGCACGGGAGGTATTAGCAGCCAGCTGAGATCTGACTGGGAACTGCAAACTTAACTGGTCCGACTGTTCTGTGGCCAATCCAATAGTTGGCTTCAAAGAAATTTGTCTTAAAATTTAAGAGATATGGACTAGTAAGAAAAAAAATAATCTATAACTTTAGCTATCAGAGATAACTGTCCTTTCCATTTTGGTGAACATTCTAATTGTTTTTTGGGGGAAAATGTTATATCTCTATATTATACATATATATGCATAAATACTATATATGTTCCCTCAAAAAAATATATAAGTATAGCCATTATATATAGTACCTACAAAATGGAATGTCACTGGACATACTGTTCTATAATGAATTTTTTTTATTTAACAATATCTCATGAGCATTTCCCATGAACATTTTTTCTCACGAACATTTAACTATTCTATAACAGGATTTTTAAAATTGTTATGTCATAATGTATTTATTGGTTTATTTTCAGACATAGATATTGTTTCCATTTTTTTCTATTATAAGCAATGCTATGATAAAAATAGCATTAAGGCTAAATATTTGGATGATCATATTTGAGATTAAATTTCTTGAAGTGGAGTCAATGATTTGCCAACAAACTTCTGCCTGGTACTGACGCAGAAATGCAGTGGAGTAGTTTGTGCGGAATGTGGCCAACGGTCGATTGTTTAGAGGCCTTTGTTATTGGGTGTTTATTGAGGATGTTGGGCTCAAGAAGGCTGCGTGGACTCTTCCAGTGAGGTCAGTTTGAGATACTCAAAACCCAACGAATAGGGTGTATGTCTGTCTCTAAAGTAAATTCTGCTACAGTAATTTCTGCTTAGTAACTGAGACCTGCTTGGCCTTGGCTTTGGACTGTAGTGAGCAGCTGAACAAAATTTGTATTATAGAGTCAAATATAGATTTTTTTCCCCTGATATTCTCAAATGCACGGTTGGAAGGAGAAAGAAGGAGAAGTTGTCTGTTATAGGAGCAAGACCTTGAAGATTTACTGCTTGAAATATGACTAAGTCCTATTTTTGGTCACAAGACTAGCCACTGTTTTGCGATTTCAGGATTGTAATTTAGGATCCATGAACTTAAGAAATCAGTAATTAATAAAATAAAAGAGAAACTCAGCCAAGGTGGTGGTAAATTCTGGTCCCAATTATTACTTTGTTGCAATGTTTTTCTTTGGCATCTTCCCAACTTTAACCACTGTTTGCTTTTTTATGCCCTTTTTCTGTGTCATGTATAATATAATACATCATTTTGCTGGTTAGAACCTTGGGACATTTACCAGAAATGGATACAATTAAATTAAAAATTAGCCAAGTTCTCTGACTTGGAGGTCTTAAGCTCATACAGGCCTGGGTGAGGGAGTTAATTGTAACTTTTAAATGTCTCTTTACACGTTTTCAAAGCACACACATATATATATATATATATATATATTTAAAAAGTGTACTTCCTCCTCCTCCCCCTTCCCCTATCCCAACCCCCCTTCTCCTTTTGGGCTCTCTGGAGGATTTACAGTGATGTGAGGTAACGACAAGCTTGTGCACGGAAGCCAGGCAAGCCTGGCTGTGGGTCCCACTTTGCTCTCTCCCCGCCGCAGGGCCTTGGATTAGTCATCTTACTCCTCCCGAGCTTCAGCTTCATCATCTGTAAAGCATTTCCTTAGCTTCTTTCTTTAATAAAGGAAACTGACTCTGCTTAACTTAAGCAAGAAAAAGATTCACAGGAAACATACTGATGGGGTAGCTCAAGAAACGGGAAGAAAGAACTAAGCAACTGAATCTTTGGAAGCGCTGGGTTAGGGATTCCGCCCTGGGAGAGCAGACTGCAGTGGCCAGGGGCCCCAACCTGGAGCCAGGCCCCAGGAGGAGGAACCTGATTGGCTAGAATTGAGCCACATGTCCTCCTCTGGCCCATCCTCTCCCCAGAAGGGTGGCACTGGGCAGTTTGATTGGCAGTTCCGCTAGAGTCACATGAAATGCAGAAAGGACACTTCCTAAACACAAAGGGGACTGTTACCAGAAGGAGGGGTATTGAGTGCACGTACCCAAACCCGGAATACCACCTGGTGGCTCTTACGAAGATTCCAGATACTGTACCTAAAGTACCTGGCATATGCTACGTGCTCAATAAACAGTAGCTACTGTGGTTATTACTGCTGTCAGAAGTTAAGCTCAAGATTACCCATTGTGTTAGTATGAGAGCAAGAATAAGAATTGCCTTTTTTTTTTCTTTTGGGTCCAGTGCATTCTCTTTACATCATATTGTACTGAAATGAAGATTGAGCACTCTCTCAGACTGACTGGATCAGAATCTATATAGGAATGGGTCCCTGGACTTGTTCTCTTTAATAAGAACCCACACAGATCTTGTGCACACTAGTTTGAGACCCAGAGCCCTTACTGCTTAGGTGGGAGGATTTGATTTCCTGCAGGGAAGCATTTTGGAAGGTGAGGTTTCTTGGAAGGTGAGATTTTTCTCTACCACCATAGCTATGGAAGACATGTATTTTTGTTTGAAGTAGTAAAGCAACCTAATCAGATGGATTGGTCTATAAGCTGTACTTCTCAACCCTAGCTGCACATTGGACTCGCCTGGGGCGGCACTGAAGACATACTGGTGCCCGGGACCCATCCCGGAGAGCCCAGATATGACTATCTCCCACCAGCAACGAGATGTTTACAATGAACACTGGGATGGGAACGATAGAGATGATCTTTTAGATCCATTCTGGAAGCCCAGTGGCCTCGCCCCCCTGGGAGATGCTAAGGATATGTGGAACTTCGCGGTTGGTTTCAAAGCCTGTTCACTTCAATCACACCATCTGATCCTAGGGCAGGTAGGCCATGCAGTAATTTGCTCCCGATCTCAGGGATGAAGGAACAGACTGCCCTGAAAGATCCACTGACCAGTGATGCCACCGAAGTTGCTGAGCTCAGGAAAGGCAGAGTCAGAACCCAGTCTTGTTCTTCCAGCCCCAGCCCCACCTTTCCATCCACTTCTCTCTCAGAGCCCGGAGAAGCATCCAGATTTTCCAACATTTCTTTCGGTTCCTAGTTCGGAAACCTACACGTGAGCCCCTAAGCCCTTCACGAGAGAGCTTCCGTGGGAGCATTCTTCAGGACCTTCGGCCACTTTCTGGGAGGTCTGAGTCATTTTCGTCCCTCGGCACTGATTTAGCTACCGCTTCTGAGTGTCGTGCCTTCTGGGGGTGAGGGGAGTGAGGGCTGCAGTGACGACCGCGCCGTCCCTGCCAACACCCTGCCGGGTGGGCTAATCTGCTCGTGGAACGTTCCCACGGGAGCCGGGAATCTGCTGCGACAGCAGCCTGCCCTCAAGTTTTCTTCCTCCGGGTAGCACCAGACGGAGGGCGAAGCCCGGTTAGCACCGACGATTAGACGCTGCGTGGGTTTTCTCACCCTCTCACTTCTCCAGCATCTGCTGCCTCATGACCACTTGTTAGAGTTTATTTCTTCAATTAAAAATGAACATATAGTCACTGAAGGATGTAAAGAAGTACAGAAAATAAGAACCACTTGTGATAGAGACACGTGTTTATTATAAACACTAAGTGTCCACTAAGCTTCGTCTTCCCTAATCCGAACAACCATCAGCTCGTCCCATGAGGAGCTTCAGAACCCGAGTTCTTAACCACCAC
>CAUYSK010007294.1:0-12022 GCA_963575035.1 Avahi laniger | reverse complement strand
ATTAATTTCTTTCTATTTTTGGTAGAGATGAGGTCTCGCTCTTGCTCAGGCTGGTCTGGAACTCCTGAGCTCAGAACGATCCGCCCACCTCGGCCTCCCAGAGAGCTAGGATTACAGGCGTGAGCCACCGCGCCCGGCCCTTCTGCCATATATCCACCCAAAATCTTTTAATGACTTTCCTTCCTCATAGGATCACTTCTGAACTAGTCATTCTAATATTGACTCAGTCAACAAATACATATTAACCATCTTCTGTGTAAGAACATTCAAAGATATCTAAAATGTAGCCCCATCTCTTTAAATCCTAATCCTTCACTAGGACTCAGAACATTCTACTCCACCCTTAGTATTTCCTTTCTGTTCACAAATACTCCAACTTTAGGCTCTTGCTCTCATTTACAATGCTATCGCCATATCTGCCACCTTTCTGTGTCTATACTAAACAAGATCTGCCCCATTCCCTCAAGAAAAAGCTGCCGTTCTACCTCGTCCATGAAACTCTCTTTGTCTGCAACAGTTTGCATTTTTCTATTTCCTTTAAAACCCTACAGCACCAATAGAAATATAATGTAAACCACATATGGAATTTAGAATTTTTAAAACCACATTTAAAAAGTAAAAGGAAACAGGTAAAATTAATTATGATGATATATCCAACATATTATAATTTCAACAGGCAATCAATATTTAAAAATTACTAAATAGATATCTTACCTTTTTTTGGTACTAAGTCTTTGAAATCCAGCATATATTTTATACTTATGGTACATTTCAATTCAGACTCATCACTTTGCAAGTGCTCAACAGCCAAATGTGGCTAATGGCTAACACTGGATGGCATAGCTTAGAGCACTCATTTTCCACACTCTCTAGGACTTGCTTATATATTGTGTTGTTGTAGTCATTTCATGTATTATTTTCTTGACTAAACTGTATGTTCCTCAAGGTAAAGAATGATGTTGCATATTTTTTTCTTCCCCAGAGTACCTAACAAAAATGTTCAGCACATTGAAACCTTCAAGTTCATATAATGTTTTGTAGACTAGTTTTCTTTAACATGAGTGTTCAGTAGGAAATAAGTGGCTAGAATGTTGTGTTGTCACACATAAAGGTTGTAACATCTGTTCAAGCATGCATGTTGTTGTATGTCTTATCATTCTCATTTAGTGATTATCTTAAAATATAAAAAGCAAAGCAAGCTTCCCAAAGTCAACCAGGTAAAGGATCTCAGAATTATAATCTAGTCCAATCTACTAACAGTCTGGTGTCTCATTACCTAATAGCATTTCTCAAATCATCACGGAAAATGATCACTGAGACTGGAGTCTGCTGCCCACCAAACTCCTACTCTCAACTTCAGTGTAACCGTCATCTGGCTGAGCATCCGCCATCCTAGGAAATTAAAGAATTGATGGAGATGTGCTGCCTGGCAAGACAGATACTGCCCCATCCTCCCAGAGCTGCCTATCCAGCTATATTGTCCATACGACCAGAACAACTTTTATACTAACTAGTGTCACTTCTGGCTAGTATACCATGCCCGCATATACCATTCTCCTCATCAAAATCAAATGTTGTAAACATGGCCAGATGTGGTAGCTCACACCTGTAATCCCAACACTTTGGGAAACCAAGGCCAGAGGATTGCTTGAGGTAACACAGACCAGCCTGGGCAACATAGTGAGACCCCATCTCTAAAAAAAAAAAAAAAATTATCCAGGTGTGGTGGCTCACATCTGTAGTCCCAGCTACTCAGGAGGCTGAAGTGGGAGAATCACTTGAGCCCAGGAGTTTGAGGTTACAGTGATCTATGATGGTGCCACTGCATTCCAACCTTTGTGACAGAGCAAGTCCCTATCTCTAAAAAAAAAAAACAAAAACACGTTGTAATGCTAATTACCCCTAAAGAAGCAAAAGGTACAGAAGACATACAAGAGTCCTAAAATGAAAAAATTAGTTTTTCCAATATTGCAGAAATCTCTCCCTAACCACAAGATCTCCTTATATGAAACTCAAGTATATGCAGATTCCCTCCTAAATATCTCTCTTTCCCTCAATTGCTAAGAGCTACGCTTTCAAGTAGACAGACTTTGAGTAAAAGGAGAAACATGAAGATGGAAAGAGAAGAAGGAAATAATGCAAAAGGCAGAGCAGAAAAATCATTTTATGAATGCAGCCTTGGGGAAGATAAAGAAAGCTGAGGCAGAGGGCCACCTTAGGCTTAGGTTGTGGGAAGGGAACAGGGACATGCATAGTTAGAGGGACCAAGGAGTAAGTCAGAGTACTCAGCAGAGTTCTGATGGGCTAATTATCATCACTGACAGACTACAGTTCTGTAATAACCCTCATGTTGGGAAGGAATTAGAAATACCTATTGAGCGATGACAAGCCAAGCCAAGTGGGAAAAGGTCACCCAAAGCCTCTTCCATCTCTAGCTTCATTACAGTGTCCCTCTGGAATTGCAGTGAGACCCAAAAGGAAATATGAAATGTGGATCAGGAAAGTTAAGAGCTAAGTCACAAGATCAGAACTGTACTAGCTATTAAGATGGAGGACCAGATACAAAGAAGTACCTCATGGTTTGCACATTATCATCAATAAAAGTGTACATGTATTTCAAAAAAACCACAAAAATTTCCAAGTTATTTCACTGAAAAGTTTCTAGCAAGTAAGGAACAGAAAACAGAAATAACCCAGAATTCATTATCATTTTTTTTTTTTTTGAGACAGGATCTTGCTCTGTCGCCCAGGCTCAAGTGCAGTGGCTCAATTATAGGTCACAGTAAATTCAAGCTCCTAGGCTCAAGTGATCCTCCTTGAGGTTACAGTGATCTGCCTCAGCCTCCCAAGCAGCCAGGACTACAAGCGTGCACCACCATGCCTGGCTAATTTTTTTTTTTAATATTTTGTAGAGATGGAGGTCTCGCTATGTTGCCCAGGCTGGTCTCAAACTCCTGGCCTCAAGCGATCCTCCTGTCTCAAACTCCCAAAGTGCTGGCACTACAGGCATGAACCAACACCGTGCCCAGCCTATTATCACTATTTTAAGATTTTTAAAAGTCTGATATTCTCTTTTAGAGAGCTGTCTTTATTGTTTTACTTTGATGAAATATTGCATTAAAAATGTACAGTCTTTAATAGGCTCACTAATGACACCAATCCCCTAACCTCATTTTTTAAATTAGATTTTTTTGTTCCTCAACGACTCTTATCACAGGGATTAACAGAAAAATAACATGAAAGATTAGGAAGGAAACACTATACATGCCAAGTTCACAAGAATTAACCACATCTTTGTATACTGTGTTTCACACAATAAAAACCCTTTACTGTAAAACTCTTTATATTTTCAATCTACCACTGGCCTGGCTAAATTACTTTTGTAACTAGCAAGGTTAAAATTTTTTGAGGCTAAATGCCTGCATGAGAACAGAATACATGATATTAATCACAATATATGCAAACCAATTTCAAGGCAAAGAATTTAAAATATTTAGTTGAAAATCTATCACTAAGAAAATAATACAAACTACCCATGTTCTTCAAAAATTTTTTTCATTTAGATCCTCACCAGAGTTTTAAGTTTTTTTACTTCAAAAAGGTATAATTAAAAAGAAAAAAGCTGTTTCTAAAAACAATAGGATAAAAATGCACAGCCAATAATAAGCTTATTTCAAGACATTTCCAGCACTGACATGTAATTTACACTGCAACCATAACTGCAAAGTAAAATTATAAGAGAGGTTACAAAAATATTACTAGATTTTGCTATACTTAAGAGGAAAACACTGCAATAATAAGAGTATTAATCTTAAAGTACATTTTGATATCTAGAAGGAACATAAGAAACTGGAAATAATGGTTATCCCCAGAGCAAGGAACTAACGTGGGCCAAGGGTTAGGGGAAACTTACTTTCTCCTTTTGTAAATGTCCTTTTGAATTTTATGAACTTTACACTGTGTATATATGAACTATTCAAAAAGTTTCTTTTTAATATACATTTGTTTAAATAATAACCTTCATTTTTTTTTACCTTTTTGGATTTACATATATTACATTTCTAAGTAACACTGGAGATTTAACATCTTTCAGCAGCACCATTAAAATTCTAAATAATTTGTCTCACTGTGTGATTTCAGAAATAAAAAAAAAATTCTAAATAATCTGGCTGGGCGCAGTGGCTCATGCCTGTAATCC
Organism: Avahi laniger; assembly: GCA_963575035.1. Taxonomy (NCBI): domain Eukaryota; kingdom Metazoa; phylum Chordata; class Mammalia; order Primates; family Indriidae; genus Avahi; species Avahi laniger. Next base: position 7,824 of record CAUYSK010007294.1, on the reverse strand, counting down.
CAGCACTCAGGGAGACCAAGGCGGGAGGCCAAGGCGGGAGGCCAAGGCGGGAGGATCACTCAAGGTCAGGAGTTTGAGACCAGCCTGAGCAAGAGTGAGACCCCGTCTTTACTAAAAATAATAAGAAATTATCTGGATAACTAAAAATATATATATATATAGAAAAAAATCAGCCAGGCATGGTGGCGCATGCCTGTAGTCCCAGCTACTCGGGAGGCTGAGGCAGCAGGATCACTTTAGCCCAGGAGTCTGAGGTTGCTGTGAGCTAGGCTGACACCACGGCACTCTAGCCCGGGCAACAGAGCCAGACGCTGTCTCAAAAAAAATAATAATAATTTAAAAATAATTTTTAAACATCAGTAGAGGAGGCCGGGTGCGGTGGCTCACGCCTGTAATCCTAGCACTCTGGGAGGCCGAGGCGGGCGGATCGTTTGAGCTCAGGAGTTCGAGACCGGCCTGAGCAAGAGCGAGATCTCGTCTCTACCAAAAATAGAAAGAAATTAATTGGACAGCTAAAAATATATAGAAAAAATTAGCCAGGCATGGTGGCGCATGCCTGTAGTCCCAGCCACTCGGGAGGCTGAGGCAGTAGGATCGCTTGAGCCCAGGAGTCTGAGGTTGCTGTGAGCTAGGCTGACACCACGGCACTCACTCTAGCCAGGCAACAAAGTGAGACTCTGTCTCAAAAAAAAAAAAAAAAAAAAATCAGTAGAGGAGAAAACAATTATTGTCTCTATTTCTACTTCAAATAACATGCCCCATTCCTGTTTCCATTATGACTTCTGCAACTTTACACCATAACCTAAAAGTAACAATGTCTATTTCAGATGGCATACTAATAACGTTTCCTAGTATATAGAATCCACACACAAATAAATGTACCTTATTAAAAAAAAATACAGTCAGCCCTCTGTATTCCTGGGTTCTACATCCACATATATTCAACTAACAGTGGACTGAAAATATTCCAAAAAAAAAAAATTGCATCTGTACTTAACATGTGCAGCCTTTTTTCTTGTCATTCATTATTCCTTAAACAACATAGCAAAACAACTATTTACACAGCATTTACATTGCATTAGGTATTATAAGTAATCTAGAGATGATTTAAAGTACACAGGAGGATGTGCACAGGTTATATGCAGATGCTACACGATTTTATATCAGGGTCTTGAGCATAGATTGCCAAGAAAATCCCCAAAGAGATTACAGGGAATGTGGAAGAGGTAGAAAGAATCAAGATAAGGAAAAGGGATACAGAAGTGGTTCTCTTTTTGGGGGCAATTGTGAGTGAGAGGGTTAATGAAGACTTGAGAAGATTCTGACCTGCAATGAACTTATGCCTAGTTGTTTTAACAAGGAAACATCACTGTGACTAGACAACCACTGAACATGTTCCTATTGTAGCTTATGTACATGACAAGAGGCTTTTAAAATCTGTGTACTATAGTTCTATTTCATTGATAAGTTGAATAAAAGTGTATGTTTGTAAATGTGATATTTTAAGATATATATACATATAGGTTTTTGTCTACAGTTCCTGGCTCATAACTCCCATACTTCTTACTGTAGTGCTTGGGCACTTTAAGCCTCAGAAAACAGAATTATCTCTCTGAGCTTATCCTGCCCTCCCTTCACCTGGTCTTTTTTCTCCCCAAGGCAGGCCTTAAAAACTAGAAATACACTCTAATCTTCCTCCACTTTTCTTCCTGGGAGCTGGCCATAAAGAATTCTCTGACCAACCTTGTCTGATTATAGGCCATAAGACCCCCATTTCAGAAGGGGTTCTGCCCCATACCCTGGAGGAAGGAATGCTGCACAGAGAGGCCAAAAGGAATCTCAATAAACATGGATTCCTGGGATTCCCTACTCAGTCCGTTATTATGACATCATACTCTTTTCATCTAATCATATTTCTACATGGTTGTTCATGCTTTAATCATGCCTATCCGGTGAAGTCTCCATAAAAGGCCCAAGCTTACAGGGTTCAGGGAGTTTCTGAAAAGCTGAACACATGGAGGCTCATAGGAAGGTTAACAAGAACTCATCCACATGCCAGGAGTGTGGTACACCCCAACTCCATGGGGACAGAAGCTCCTGAGTTCATTTGTTTGTGACCCTTCCAGACCTCGCCCTATGCATCTCTTCAACTGGCTGTTTATTTGTATTCTTTAAAATATCCTTTGTAATAAACCAGTAAACATAAGTGTTTCTCTGAGTTCTGTGAGCCACTCTAGCAAATTAGTTAAACCCAAAAGAAGGGGTCATGGGAACCCCAACTTGAAGGCAGGCAGTCAGAAATTCCAGAGGGCCAGACTTGCAACTGGTAGGAAGGGAGGGAAGGTCTGTGGGACTGAGCCCTCAATCTGTGGTATCTGATGTTATCTCCAGGTAGATACTGTTGGAATTGTAGTGGAAGACACCTAGCTAGTGTCCAATGAGGAAATGATTGCTTGCTTGGTGTGTGGAGAGAAACTCCCATGCATTTCATCACAGAAGTCTTCTGTGTTGATTGTTGTTGAGTGAGAGCAGAAGAAAAACAGTTTGTGTTTTTTCCACTCATACAATAGTTAAATGATATCTTTATTATGCTGCCAATCTTTTTCTTTGGATTATATTTCAAAATGTAGTTAGATGGTGTTTTTGTTTTATTAAAAATATGCTATTAGTTAATAATAAAAATTAGGTATAAAAATAAGCTTTGTACACACTACAGTAGAGGCCTTCAAGGCCAATGTTTACTAATTATGCCAGTGACTCAAACACACTTATCTAAATTCAGTATTACATTACAAAATAAATCTTCTTAAAAGTAAGAAATATATTTATTCCCAAGATGATGCCAATATTGTATATTTTTTACAACTTCTCTTTATGGAAGAAATATGTAGTTTATGAGCTATGAAATGGAAGAATCAATCTCATTACTTTATAAATTCCAAATATATATATATAGATATACACACACATATATATGTATATATGACAATAGCACTAATAAATTAACTCTCAAAGATAACAGATCATGTTTTCCTTAAAACTCTCTGCTCCTTCAGCTCCAATGTTGCCCCAAAGTGGTTCTTATCTGATCCCCTTCTTCTCATCACCTACTCTATCCATTCCCCAAGACTATCAACGGCTCTTTTTTCTCCCTTTTCTAAGCTTCAACGACCAGATTCTGTACTGACAGCCTACACTTCCCAAAAACATCATCTCCAGTTGAACATCCACCCACAAAGGACCTAAAAAAAAAAAAAAAAAAAACCTCTACATGCTCAAAACTAACTATATCATTTCTTCTCTGAATAGTTCTTCTCATTAACTTTCCCCAATCTATTTCTACAGCTTTATCATCCAGCAATAACTCTCTCACACACACACAGGAGCACACGCATGTGTATTCTACACCCCAATCAAAATAAGTTACACAGAAGTCCCCACAGATACCTGATTAATTTCTGTCTCTTGCGGTAGTTCAGAGTTCCCCAGAGCAAACAGCAGTCAATAAATATTCACTAAATAAATGAATGAATAGAATGGGCTTAATCCTCTCCCATTCCTACATAAGCACATCCTAGCTTCTTCCTTCAGAATTCATCTCAAAAAAGCTTTTTTCATGAAGCAATCCCACCAGTAAGAAGTATCTGCCTCTTCCTCTAAATTCTCAGGGCCCCCATATCTTCTGTCACACTCAGCATCTTTTATCCAATATTCCTGAATTTCTTATCTCTACCATCAGACTTTATATGTTTTAAGGATACAGTAACTGTCTGAGTATTATAATCTAAATGTATAGAGAGTACCTTCTCTAATGGTCGCTTAGTCTCTTAATTTGCCTACCAAAATTTAAACTCTTTGATTCATATTTGTTTCTTTTCCCCATATCTTTTACTACCATACCCATTATATGTACTATTTAGTGAATTTATTCATTCTCTGTGTCAAAGTTGTGAAGGTAATTCAAAATTACAAGTGTCAGGCCGGGCCCGGTGGCTCATGCCTGTAATCCTAGCACTCTGGGAGGCCGAGGCGGGTGAATTGTTTGAGCTCAGGAGTTCAACACCAGCCTGAGCAAGAGCGAGACTCCATCTCTACCAAAAATAGAAAGAAATTAATTGGACAGCTAAAAATATATAGAAAAAATTAGCCAGGCATGGTGGCGCATGCCTGTAGTCCCAGCTACTCGGGAGGCTGAGGCAGAAGGAGTGCTTGGGCCCAGGAGTTTGAGGTTGCTGTGAGCTAGGCTGACGCCACAGCACTCACTCTAGCCCGGGCAACAAAGTGAGACTCTGTCTCCAAAAAAAAAAAAAAAAAAAAATATTGCAAGTGTCAAAAACATTTTAGAATACCCTCACAGCTTCCCAAAGCAATAAATTTTAACCATCATTTTGGGTATATAATTTTTTGTCTGCTGTTTAACAAATCAATTATATGATATTTCCTCCAAGGAGCTATTAACTCCTATGAGCCTAAAAAACTAACCTTTTTATTAAATTAGTATGGTATCTTACACACAGTAGACACACAAAAGGTTATTGAATGAATGAATCATTCGATCAATAAATTAAGGCAAAAACTCTACCCCTAGCCAATAGGACACAGAACTTCGAACACCAAAAAGGAGAGACTTAAATAAAAATTTTAAATGTTTTGAATTTCACAAACACTGGCAAGATGAACAGAACTGAATCAATCCCAAAGTCTCTTACACAGACAAAGGACAGACAAAATACATTATACAGTGCATTATCAACATCTTGTGGGTGAAATCTACAAACTGGGATTTAACACCTCCTGCCAGGCATGCTGTCAGGCAAACTCTGGACAGCTGGTGCCGTGGCCCATGCCTGTCATCTAGCACTCTGGGAGACCAAGGAGGGAGAATGGCTTGAGCTCAGCAGTTCAAGACCAGCCTGAGCAACAGCGAGACTGTCAGTACTAAAACTAGAAAAAATTAGCCAGGCGTGGCAGCACATGCCTGTAGTCCCAGCTACTCAGGAGGCTGTGGTAGGAGGATTGCTTGAGTCCAGGAGTTTGAGGTTGGAGTGAACTATGATGACACCACTGTACTCTAGCCAGGGCATCAGAGTGAGACCCTGTGTCAAAAAAAAAAAAAAAAGACCCAGCTCTGTGCTATCTATAACAAAACCACTTTAAATAAAGTGGTATAGGTAAAAGTAAAAAACAGTAAAAAGTAAAATGTAGCTCTATTCATAATCCCCCAAAACTGGAAATAAACAAATCTTCAAGGGTGAACAGACAAAACCATGGAACGTCTATACAATGGAATATTATTTAGCGATAAAAAAATTATTGGTACACAAAGATAGATGAATTTCTAAGGCTTAAATGCTGAGTAAAAATGACCAATTTCAGCTGGGCGTGGTGGCTCAGGCCTGTAATTCTAGCACTCTGGGAGGCTGAGGCAGGAGGATCACTCAAGGTCAGGAGTTCAAGACCAGCCTGAGCAAGAGTGAGACCCCATCTCTACTAAAAATAGAAAGAAATTAGCTGGACAACTAAAAATATACAGAAAAAATTAGCCGGGCATGGTGGCACATGCCTGTAGTCCCAGCTACTCGGGAGGCTGAAGCGGAAGGATTGCATGAGCCCAGGAGTTTGAGGCTGCTGTGAGCTAGGCTGAAGCCACGGCACTCTAGCCCAGGAACAGAGCAAGACTCTGTCTCAAAAAAAAAAAAAAATGACCAATTTCAAACTGCTATATACTATATAAATCCATTTATATGGCACTGTGGAAAAGCCAAAACTAGAGCAATTAGAACAAATCAATGGTTGCCAGCAGTCAGGGGTGGGGGGAAGGTACGGCAGCAAGAGGGAGCCTTTTGGGATAAGGGAACTGATGAAACCCTGGTTGTGGTGGTAGTTACATGAACCTATACATGTGTTAAAACTCATAGAACCATAGACCAAAAAAGTCAATTTTACTTTGTTAATTTCTTAACATAAAGTAAAAAGTGGATGATCTCCATGGACTCTTAGAAACTATGAGTCTATGAATAAGAAAAAGAGAGGAGGGAAAAAAGAAGACAAGGGAGAATGCTAAATCCTACTGGCATAAAAGCCACTACTCACAAGAACCTTCATATGTACAAAGCAAACCCAATCTTCAGAAATTCCTTCCCTGAAGGGTTTTCTTAGCGAAAACCAGACATTCAGATCCAAAATGTGTACGTTTGAAAATGCCTGTCACTGGCTCTTCTTGCCTGTTCCGATATTTTATACTTTCAAGAAGTTGCCAATTTCTCCTGGCTAAGTGCCACTTTCCCTGCTAGGGGTCACTCAATTTGCAAGCATCACTTTATTTGTACCTTATACTCTCTCTTAGTGATGGGATCTTTGGCAGTCACAATAACGACTCTGCAAAGCAGTCGCCTTTGCAGGGTGCCAGAAAGATCAGTGCTCCTCACCCGGAACTAAGGTCCCTGTGGGACATTGCTCACCCTCTCGACTGGTTCCAGACGTGAAGACGCTGGGCGGGGAGGTTTTCACGAGTCAGAAAGCGTGCCTCACCGCCAAAGCCACCCAGAGGCGGAGGACGCTGGAAGCAGGGCTCTGGGGCATTTCTCCCTCCTCTGACGTGTCCTGGCTCCTCACGTGCAGGGGGATGTTTTGAGGAGGGCCCCGGTGTGGGGACGTGGGCTGGAGAAGACTCTGCCCAGTGAGCTTGGGCAAGTCCCTTCCTCTCTCCGAGGGAAATCTGGGAAGCTCTTCTAAAGGAGCCTCCCACTGCCCCCTTAAGAGTTCAAAACTTTCTGGGCCCTCGGCGCCAACAGGGAACCACACTCGCCCCTCACATGCCCCGCCCCGGCCTTCCTAGCTCCACTCACCCCCCGACCCGCGGGAACTAACACACCCGCCTGAGGACACAGCCCGAAGGCAAGAGGAAAGCAGAAAACACCAAATCCCGGTCTCTGCACCCTCCACCCCAAGCAGGCCTCCGGCCGCAATCCGACTCGGCCCACCCCTCCCTGCGGTCACGGCCCGCCGGTCCGGCTTCCACGCAGGGGAAGTGGAGAGCGCGCCGGCAAGGGCCGGGCGAGGGGCCCGGACGGGGGGCGCCCACCTTGAGCTGAGACTTGGAGACCTTGCCGCTGTGGTCCAGGTCGAGCGCGGTGAAAGCGTGCCAGATGGCCTTGAGCAGCTCGTCCTTCAAGCCCCCCATGGCCGTGGCCCTGCCGCCCCGACTGCCCGTCCGCTCCTCCTGCCCCGTCAGCCCCTCAGCGCCTCCGCCGCCCCTCAGCCTGCGCCGCCACCGCCTGCCGCGAGGTCACCTGACCTCGACAGGCCCCGCCCCCTCAAGGCCCCGCTCCCCCGGCGCCTGCCTGGAGCCGCGCGCTCTCTAGCTGGAGCGCAGGTCTGCAGGTCCGGTTGATCATGCTGGTGGGAATGCCTAGACTTCTGCCCTGGGCAGGACAGTAAACACCATTCCGAATCCCCCTAACGTTTCCCAGACCAGCTCAGGCCATTTTTGGTGCTCTTGTACACCCCAAACCAATGTCCCCCATCCCGAGAAAAAACGTGAGAGACGGGGTAAGCAGTCTGCTTGGCTCCAGCTGGCGTCCCGCAGTGAAAAAGGGAGTCCTGGTCCTGCCCTGGGGACGGCTTCACTGTCTGAGGAGGCCGAACAAGACCCTAAAAAGTACCCTTAGGCCGGGCGCGGTGGCTCACGCCTGTAATCCTAGCTCTCTGGGAGGCCGAGGTGGGCGGATCGTTCTGAGCTCAGGAGTTCCAGACCAGCCTGAGCAAGAGCGAGACCTCATCTCTACCAAAAATAGAAAGAAATTAATTGGACAGCTAAAAATA
>CAUYSK010007292.1:0-18590 GCA_963575035.1 Avahi laniger | reverse complement strand
CAGCTGCAAGGCATCAAATGGATCAAGAACAGATACGGTGAAAACCTCCGGGTCACCCAGGATGGTCAGAAAGGGTAAGTGGCTGAGCGCAAAAGTTCCCAACTTTGCCTTTGCTGCAGGGAAAACAAATATTGTGAGCAGATTTTAAGCCCCAGTGGAGTGTTTCCACCCTCCTGATCTCTCCATGAGACTTGTTTGTCCTCCCACTTTAGGGGACATCTCGATGGAAGGTGCCTGGGTACTAAGTCTTTGCTTTTCTTTCTCGTAGAAATTGTGCGCTGCAGCCTCTCAGCCCATTCGTGGGTCTTTTCTCCACCATCCCTGGTGTTCATTCTCCCATCTCTCCTTAAACACTGCCTGTCTCCCAAAACTTCCGGTCCAGTTGTCGGACAACTCTGTGTTTTACAAAGTCTTCCTCACTTTAGCCAAAAGTTACCTCCCTGAACAATCCCCTATCCATTGTTCCCACCTCTGCCCTCTGCCCTAGGGCCACAGAGAACAAACTAAACACTCCTTCTCCTGAGGCACATGGGTATTTCAGCTGGTGGTGGGGCAGCTGACTCAGTCCTGAAATGTGCAGAGCCCTTGGTACCGGCCAGTTGGCTTTGTACACGCAAGATGGGGAAGTCAGTTTACGCGGGGATGTGACTGTGGACAGGGCATCTGGCCAGCCCTGCCCTGCTTCACTGACCTGGGCCTCAGCATCTCTCACCCATTGCTTCATCAGCCCCTCACAGCTTAGCTTTGTCGTCTCGGTACTTGGTACTCACCTCTTGCTCCTTGCCATTGGGACACGCGGGGAAAATGGGAAGTACCAGTAGGGGAGAGGAGAGGCTGACATCATTTATTAGGAGGCTGGTATGTGTCATTCTTGGCCTTAGGGGCTTTGTGCCACATGATTTCCTTAGTCCACGCAGCCAATAAGGTCAGTGTTATTGGTTCCTTTTCACATCGGAGGAGACTGAGGTTTATAGAAGTTACTCAATTTCCCCAAGTATACACCATTTTTAAAAGTCATAGTCATAGCAGCGTTACAATAGCCAAGGTGGAAGCAGCCAAAGTTTCCATTGGCGGACAAGTGGATAACGCAAGGTGGTGTACACAGACAATGGAATATCACTCAATCTTAAAAGGAAGAAAATTCTGACCTGCCACGGTGTGGATGAATGTTGGAGATATTCCGGTTAGAGAAATAAGCCGGCCACAGGAAGATAAACACCGCAGGATCCCTCTCATCCGAGGTGCCTAGGGCAGTCAAATTCATGGAGACAGAAAGCAGGATGCCGGTTGCCAGGGGCTGGGGAGGGAGATAGGGAGTTAATGTTTAACAGGGACAGAGTTTCCATCTCACAAGAAAGGTTCTGTGAAGGTTTGGTGATGACGGATGCACAGCGGCGTGAATGCCACTGAGCTGTGCATTTAACAATGGTTACGACTGTAAATTTTATAAGTATTTTACTACAATTAAAAATACGTTAATTAATAAATTAAAAAAATAATAATGGAGACAATATTTTTGAACCCAGGTCATCCTTACCTAGAAACCCGAGATTTCTCCACTCTAGCACGTGACCACCAAAGTGAGGTTTGCTGCTCTGGCCACATCCCGGGCATGTTTTCCCAGAGGTCCAGGTCACCCAGTGTTATTTAAATCAAATATGTAACATGAAAAATAATAGTTAAGCAGAGAAAATACTGAATACTAAAACAGATCCTTCTTACAGAGTGAGTTTTGTTGAGAAACGAATGCTGAGTTATGACATCATATATTTTTATCTCCATCTTCAGTCACAGAGTGATCTAACCCTGGCCTTCTCCCCAGAACTTTCATTGAAATATTCCTTTATAATTCACTAATGAATATCTTTTAGACAGAAGTGTGTGTCTTTTTGCTCATTGTTATATCTCTTGTACCAAACACACTGCCCGACACACTCTAGGCCATTGATAAATATTTGTTCAATTAATTCTCTGTTTGAGTCCATTGACTACTTTCTGTTGGGTGGTTTTCTGGATTAGTCATATGTTCCTTGAATAAAATTTTGTGTTATGTATGTTAATACTATGTTTGGTCTTCTTTCATCACATGGATGAAAATGAGTGTTCGAGTGGCTCATTTGCCTTTTCATTTTATTTATGGGATTAGACATGCTACAGTTCATTTTATTTTAGCTGTTATTTGATCTGAATTGTCACTCATTTCATCTCTAGATAATGCTTAGAGAAGTCTTTCTTCTCCAGGAATTATTTAAATATTCACCTACATTTTTAGTTTTTTACGGGTGTTCTTTTTACATTGAAATCCAATCAACTTAAATACATTTTAAGCTATTCTATGAGGTACAGACTGATTTTCAAAGTGGTTAGCTGTTGCTCCAATACCATCTATTAAATTTTCCATCCTTTCCTTGATTAATTAGAGATGCCACTTTGCTATATATTAAATTATTTTATTAAATAGGTTTTTATTCTTCTCTGTGTGTCTAATACTGTACCAGCCTGTAATTATGTAGCTTCATATTTAGCAACATTTATCGTGATATTTCACATTATAAAAGTAATGTATCATCATTGTAAAGAAAAGTGGAGGGGGAAGAGTTATAAGAAAAACAAAAACTTCTATAATTCATCATTCAAAAACTCTGCTAACTTTTTGATATATGATGTCCTTTAAGACATCTTTCTACACACCTGTACTGTTGAAGTCATACAAAATATTTAAGACTGATAATATGAGTCCCTCCTCTTCCTCATTATCATTTTTTCCCTTTACCATTCTCAGGATATTATTTTAGGTTAACTTTAAGATCTTTGGTCAAGTTCAGTAAAGGTTTATTGTTATTTTTTGTGAGAACTGTATTATATCAAACTTTTGAAATGATTTAGGGAAAACTGACCTATTCGCATGTTTATTAAACTCTATATAGCACTGAAAAGTTAAAAGTAAGCTAGATCTTTGTTAACTGATTGCTAAATTAAGGTGTTTTAATAGAGTCTACTACCCGGTCATTACAAATTGTATGGAAGAATATTTAATCACATGGGGAAATGTTTACATTTTATGTAAAAAAACCAGGTTATATAAGGTGCCATATGAATCCAATGATATAAAAACTAAATTTGAAAACATAATCTATCCAAATATACACATTAAACATCAACATGTTAATGACAGATGGAGGGTTTGTAGTTAATTTTCATGGGGTTTTTTTGTATTTTGTAATTTCTCACTGTTTTTAGAAATGTATAAAATCACGTAAATATGACTTTAAATAGAAAAAAACAGTGGCCGCAGAAAGCAGTGCAAATAGCCGTGCTTCTGCGTTTACCACTGCGCCTTAGAGGCCACCGTTGGCTTGTTAAATTGCCTCTGAATCCACACGTCGCGGCAGGCGCAGACTGCCTGACGCAGGCTTGCTTCCCCAGCTACCTGCAAACCATAGAGCGTGCCCTGGACGCGGGAGACGCGGTGCTGATTGAAAACCTGGAGGAGTCCATTGATCCTGTTCTGGGACCCCTGCTGGGGCGGGAAGTCATTAAAAAAGGACGGTAAGACCCAGCCACACTGCTGACCCTTTGCGAGGAGCGGGTGCGCGGTCCTGGTTAGAGCCCTGGAGAGGTCCGCTCTTCCCAGAATCTCCTCCTCAGCTCCCGTCGGGCTGCGGCGCGCCTGCCTTTCCCTCCTCCCGCAAAGGCCACACAGCTGCCCTGGGCTCCTGGAGAAAGTTTCCCAGAATGACCTTCCCTCCGTCAGCCCATGCCCTCGCTGACTTCCTTCTACATGGCCACAGGGAACAATTTGGAAGGAACTTAAGAAGAACAGTGGTCCAAAGGCTGACTGCCTTTTAAGCGTGAGCATTTTATCCCAGCCAGTTGTCTGAGTTCCAGAACTCGGCTCCTTGTCAACTTGATGAGCCTCTGCCACTTTGGGTGCCGGTGCGTGATCAGGGCTTAGCCAGCGGGCGGCAGGAGGAGGAGATGGTGTGGAAGGAAGCCGAGAGGGAGGAGAAGGGCACTCGGCTCACAGGACAGGGAGCGATGACTGTCGTGGAGGCTGCTTAACACCGGAGCCTCACCCGCTGCCCAGGCCGTAAATTGCCCTTCCGTGTCCTTAGCTTGTGCTCACTTACTCGTTTCATCATTTTCTCCTGTGGAAGTCATTCCCCTGTCAGCCATCAGAAAAAGTAAGCCTTACTAGCCTATAAAGCACCTTTGTGCACACTACGGGAAGTTTCTCCTTCCTCCAAACACTTCGCTGCCATCTGCTGGAAATTTTCCGTAATATGTACTGCTAATCTACATTGTCACGATGGCAGTGGCTCTTCCTGGAGCTGCACAGTGCAAAAGCGAACATGGTGGCCGTGGGAGAGTCTAGCCCCCTGCACACCTGTTTCCCACATCGGGACAAAGAAGGACTCTGAGACATGCTTAGGAGGACTCCATCTGAATATGGCAATATTGTTTGTTATGATCTTGAAAAAGAAAAAAATATTCTAGAATCTGTCCCTGACCAAATCTTGCAGGAAGGCCTCCACCTTCACGTGAGCCCTTTCTGTTCCAGATTCATTAAAATTGGAGACAAAGAATGTGACTACAATCCCAAGTTCCGGCTCATCCTTCACACCAAGCTGGCCAATCCCCACTACCAGCCCGAGCTGCAGGCCCAGGCCACTCTGATCAACTTCACCGTGACCAGGGACGGCCTGGAGGACCAGCTACTGGCTGCCGTGGTCAGCATGGAGAGGCCGGACCTGGAGCAGCTGAAGGTGCGTCGCTGAGGACGGGAGGAAGAAAAGGCTCTGCCGCTAGATCCTGCAGGGCACCGCGCCCTGGGAAGGGGTGGGAGGGGCTTTTTATTCTGGGGCCGAGCAGGGTGGGCTCTGCTGGACCTTGGAAGAATGCCAACCCCATCTAGCCACCTGGGAACACCGGGCGAGTCAAAGAAGAGGAGCAAAAGACAGTTGGGAGAATGGACACTCCTATGGCCAAGAGCAGGACTACAGCCATGAGGGCCTCCGATCACATGTGTGCACACACGTGCACATGCCCACGTCCAGAACTCAGTGGAATGAAATTCTGCAAGGATAACAGAAATGGGTTCAACCATTTTAGGGCCGTGTCTTAGCTCAGGCTGCCACAAAAAAATGCCATAGACCAGGGGACCCGGGGACTTAAACAACAGACATTTATTTCTCACAGTTCTAGAGGCTGCAAGTCTGTGATCAGGGTGCCGGCATGGTTGGTTTCTGGTGAGGCCTCTCTTCCTGGCTGGCAGGTGGACCCCTTCTTGCCATGTCCTCACATGACCTCTCCTTCGAGCATGCGTGAAGAGATGGAGAAAGCTCTCTGATTTCTCTTATGAGGGCACTGATCCCATTGGCCCAGGGCTCCACTCTTATGACCTTATTTAACCTTCATCACCTTCTTAATGGCTCCATTTCCAATACAGTCATCATATAAGGAGTTAGGGCTTCAATGTATGAATTTTGGGAGAGCACAATTCAGTCCATAGCAGATAACATGCTTTTTGTCCTCTCTTTAAACATGATTATTTGAGCTCAAAATTCCCATGCATATGACATTGAGTTCAGGATTCCCTGGGACTGTGCTTCCTAGAATCATTCATTCATTGCACAGATACCTGTGGAGCACCAACTCTCTAACAGGCAAGATGATAGGTACGGAGGATTCAACGGTGAACAAGGAAAACCCAGTCCCTGCCCTCATGGAACTTACAGTCTAGTGGAGGAACACAGAAAATAAGAATGTAAACAAATAAATAATGTCATTCAGGTAGTGATAAGAATTTTCAAGAAAATAAAACAGGGTACTACCAGAAAACTAGAGGGCTAATTTAAACTGTGGCGGTGAGAAAAAGATTCTATGAGGAGTTGGCACCTGAGCTAATTCCTAAATAACTTTAAAACATCTGTGGGCATGGAGCATTCTCAGCAGAGAGAACATCAAATCCTAGTGTTAAGACAGGATTGAGATATGTGTTTTTAAAACACAGAAGATAGGCCAGGGTGGCCATAGCTGGAGCTTTCAACAGGAAAGTTGTTTTCTCCACAGATCTGAAGGCTGTACAAGGGCAAAGAAACTACAGCTTCCCGAAGTTAACTCCCCACCCCCCAAAATAAAAATACAAAGCATCTGGTGCTTTAGGGTGCAGAACAAACACTCAGAAAGGGAGGATGAGGTGGGATCTGCTTGGATACTAGCACCCTGCTCCAGCCTTGGGGAAGCCTTCTTGCAATGATCTTGTCTAAACTGTACCAAGCCTGTTTCTGCTGATTTTTTTTCCCAAAAAAAAAAGTAATTCATAGGAGAGCTGTTCATCTGGGGGCAGTAAAGTGGCAATAGAGAGGACCCTCCAGAGAACTAGAACTAGACCCTTCCCTCTAGTCACAGAAGTAAGTTCCATTTAGTGAAGGCTGATTGTGTCAGCACTGTGTTAAGCACAGCACAAAAATCCTGTGAGTGGCCCAGGGATTATCCCCACTGAGGCCCTGGAAGTGTAAAGAGGGTAACCGGCCCAGGGTACCGTGCCTGACATGTGGCACAGTTGGGCTTTGACTCATCTGCTGCGTCTTCTGCTTGTGGTCTCAAGCGCTCTGCTCTTCTGTCTCCAGTTTGCTAGCTCTAAGGGAGGGCACTCTGGCCTCGTACACATTTCTTCATTCAGAACTATCCTGAGAGTTGGGTGCTTTGGGCATCCATACCTGACTCCTTCTTGCTTGATATTTGCAGTCCGATCTCACGAAACAGCAGAATGGATTCAAAATCACCCTCAAAACGCTGGAAGACAACCTGCTTTCTCGCCTCTCCTCAGCATCTGGGAACTTCCTGGGAGAAACAGCCTTGGTGGAGAGCCTGGAGGCCACCAAGCAGACTGCCGCAGAGATCGGGAAAAAGGCAAGAATCCTCTGGCTACTCCAGGGACGCAGGGCGGCTGGGGTCCTCCTACTGTTGCTTCTCCTCTTTGTCCCTGAGTCTGACTTTTAGAAAAAAGAAGTTAGAGTAATACATGGCTTTTCCATCTTAGCAAGTTTCTCCTAGAAAGTCCACTTAGGCAGGATTCCTGAAACAACTGCCTCCCGGATTATGGAGTTCCCACCTTTTGGGAAATGCTTTTGACATCTGAACCCCACAGGCACTCGAGCCCTTAAGTCTGTGCAGAGCCGGGTATTCTGTGCAGGGAGTGGCGGCTCAGACTTGATAGCTCAGATAGTCGTGGAACTGCCCTGAAGCTCAGGAATCATGTTGCTGTGAAGGCTGACAGGTTTGGACATGACTGCATCCTGAGAAAACCTGCTGGACTGCAAAAATATCACTCACAAGCCTGATTTTAATGAGAAAACTCCAATGACTTCCTGGGAAACTCAGCTCTCAAAAACTATCATCCTGGGAAACAATTATGGTACAACATATAGCTTTCTTCCTTTATATTTCACAATGTTGGGAAGGCTTTTATTCCCCTTGTGGGGACGCACAAGATGTGACTTGACAGGGAAGGGCCCCAAGCCCTGGCTCGCTCCCTGAAGACTGCCAGCCCTACCCAGGGCCTTCTGCAGTCCTAGTCCTGCTCTTAGATCAGAAGAACAGTTAAGATACTGGTTCTGAGCAGGAGAGAGCGTATCTGTACAGCGTCCAGGAGCAACATACCTTTGAGGGAATACGCTTATTGCTAGATTATTGGGATTTCTCCAAATACAAAAGACTTTGTTCCAGGTCAGGACAAGGTAGGAAACGTGAAAAGTAATGATGGACAAGGCAGATAAACCAGGTCACGCCCACTCTGGGATAACAGACAACTGAGGACAGAAGAGAGGAAGGTCCAACCTACACTGGCTCAGCAGCTGCTGCGCGACCACCAGGTTTTACCGCCAGCTACCCATGGCTTCCGTATCTCTAGATGGGGGCATGAGGAGTGTGTAAAGGAATTATGGTGGAAGTTCCGCCATGCTGAGCAGGAGAGACGGGGATAGAACCCCACTCACGTAGAGGGAACAGGTCAGAGGATGGGCTCGCCCACATCGATCTCGTCTCCCTGCCTCCTCCTCCCTTCTTTCTTATCCTTTCCTTTAAAATCATTGAACACTTACTGAGCACCTCTCTGTGCCAAGGGATGTACGAAGCTTTTTTTTTTCCTTTTGTTGTTCCTTTTCTTTTGGCCTTCTTTCTCTTTCTCACTCATTCATGAACGAGAATGAATACTTATTTGGAGGCTACTATATTCCAAGGTCTGTGATGGAAGTTGGGGATACAACAGGGAACTTGCCAGAATCCCAGTCTTCCAGGACCTGGCCCTCTACAGGAGAAAGACAAGTAAACAGATGGTTAGAAAACTGTGATGAGGGCTGAGGTAGCAGATGCACAGGGAGCCCCGAGCATACAAAGGAGGCGCAATCAACCCCACGCTGGTTAGGAAGGAGGGGGATGCTTCCCATTAGTGCTAGTGTTGCTGGAACATAGAGGGGGTGAGGCTGGAAGTCGCCCCTGGAGAGGAGCCATGAAAGGTAGCCTGAGTTTCCACTGTGACGGGCTTTGTAAATCATGTTGAGAAGATTGGGCATTCTCCCGATGGCAGTCGGAGATCATTAAAGAGCTTGGGATTTTTTTTCCTTTTAGATAGGATGGCAACATGGTGAGATCTGTGCTTGAGAAAGATCTGCTACAATCTGTAAGAGAGATTGATAATTCAGGAGTCAGAGAAAATAGTAGGAGGTGCATGAATTCAAATTAGAGATGACAGTGTAATGAGTTTGGGAGTGGCAATGGTGGTAGAAAGGAGTAGACAAATTCAAGAGCTATTAAGGAAGTAGAATTGAAAAATTTGCTAATTAATTGGATATGATTGCATTTGAATAAAGGATCAGTCAAGGAAGAGACTTGGGTTCCAGGATTAAACATCTGGATAGATACTGGTACCAATCCCTGAAAGAAGCTGAGCAAAAGTGGGTTTGGGGGGTGAGAAGAAATGATGATTTTAGTTCGCATTATGTTGAGTTTGGAATGCTTTTGAGCCATTCACATAGAAATGTTCTGTAGGTTTTTGGATATATGGTCTCTGGTGGAATTAGGGTCCTGAGAGTCATCAGCAAGCAGTTGATAATTGAACTCTTGGGAGTGGATAAAGTCACCTAGGAGAGGTGTATGCAATGATAAGACTGCGAGTAGAGCACTGGGGACCACTAATATGTTTTAAGGAAGTACAGAAGATGTGCAGCATGGAATAGGGCAGAAATGAGAGAAAAAGCAGGTAAATAAGGTATGATAAAAGAGAGCATTTCAAGAAGAAAGGGTGACAGTGGTGCTGAATGTTTCTGAGAACTCAAATAATATATGGCTGAGATGTGGCCATTGAATTTTGCAAAAAGGAGTTATTAATGAACTTGCAAAGAATGTTTTTGGTGAAGTAATGGAAGCAGAGCCAGATTGCATTAGAACGAGAGTTGAGAAAAAGCAAAACTATGAAATGCTAGAAGACGGTTGGACTTTTGAGGAGGTCATGAGATCTTTGGAGGCTTTTTCCCCTGAGATGGGAGAGACCTGAGCATGCTAAGATGGGGGTGGGACGATGCATGGATTATAAAGGAAAAGAAAAAAGAGTAATTGAGGAGAGGATTTAAATTTACAGGAATGAGAGTGAATGGTTGATACACTTTGTTAGGGGACTATAGTTCAGGTGACAGATAAGCTTATCTTTAGAAAGGCAGAGAGTCAGTTCCCAAGGTGATAGGGAATAGGGTGCAAACAAGAGTCTAGAAATGGCTCATGGGTCCATGTGTGTAACTTGAGTAGAACAGTTAACAGAATTGAGGGAGAAGCATAAATTAAGGTAATTCCTTCCCAGTGGTCTCTATTAATATATAATCCATGAACACATGAGTAAGTTCATCTGCAGAGAGTGAGGGAATGGTGGTGATGTAGGGGGCTGGCAGAAAGGGTGAGGTTTACAATAGTTGTTGTGGAAAATGGGAATAAAATTTGGTTGGAGACGTGGAGATTAATGAACAGCATAAAAGAATCAGGTGAGGTTGAAGACTATGAACTCAACACCAATCTGAGCAATTACATGAATTTTATTCAGGTCCACCCCCTTCGGAGAATCTTTGCCTTTTAACTACTGAACTTAACCAATTTACATTTATTAACATTATTGATAAGTTGAATTTTTTTCTACTATCTTAATTTGCATTTTCTATTAACTGTGCTTTTTTTCCTCCTTTCTTGATTTTTCTTGATTTTCCTATATCCCTCTTCTTTTATGTTTTGTGGATTTTAAAGCTATTCACACTTTTTTTTTCTTAATTAACCTTGCTTTATTTATATATTAAAAACCTATTTACGAAAGTACCACGTGCTACTTAGGTAGAACTAAATTAGATCCATTTGAATTAAGCCTGAAAATATGTTTCTTCATGATCCAAAAGGTCATAAAGTGATATAGAGATAATTTACTATGTGCCAGAACAACATTGGGTAGAGGAAGACAACATAATTAAGAGGCTTGAAAAGATATCATACATAATATCCAGCACTGAATTTTAAAAAAATTACCATACATGTGAAGGAGCAGGACAATGTGACACATTTAAGAGTTGATAGCGTTAGACAGAAAGATAATCTACATATTGCAGAGAGCAGACAAAAGTTCAAAATAATAAAAATTAATGTACTTATGGGAATGAGAGAAAAATGAAAAAATACTGAGAATTTCAAGATCAGAATCTATTAAATATATCATTGTCTATTTTAGAACTTCAAAATATGTAAAGTAACAACAAATTGAATGGGTTTAATGATAGACTAGAATTAACAGAGGATAGATATAGTAAACCCAAAGATAAGACAATAGCAATATTTATAGCAAAAAATAGTAAATAAAAACAAACAGTGTCAGGGAAGTATAGGACACAGTTAAAAAACCAATCTGACCTATGAGTAATTGTAATCCAAGAGGAGAAGAAAAGAGATAATGGCAAGAAGCAAAAGGGAGGAAAACAAAATGGCTGAGAGTTGTCCATACTTCTTAAAGTATATCGTCCCTTAGACTTAGGAAGCTCAAAGAACTCTAATTAGATCAACTTCATACATCAGCAAACTTAAATGCACCAAGGACAATCTTCTATAAAGCAAAGATAAAAAGGAATTTTGAAAAGTAGATTCAGGGCACAGTAATAAGGATAAATGACTAAACAAGAATTAGGAAGTGATCTGAATAAGGATAACTTTAGTTTTTGTCATCATTCTTATTCAGTGCCTAGTTTCTTATTAATAGTAACATTTTTAAAATAGTATTGAAAGTTACAAACATAAGTATGAATATGTATGTGTATATATAGACATATACACAGATATGATAAAATATATGCTTAAAGGGCAAAATATATGTATCTTTGAGAATCTATTTTTACCCTTACTTGGCTAACTGACATTGGGCAAGTCAGTTTAACTTTGGTGAGGCTGTCTCCTTCTCTGTCAAATGGTGGGATTGGATAAGAAAGCTGAAAGTTCTTTCAGTTTTAGAATTCAATCTTTTTGTTCCTACCTTCTGACTTGCAGCCAGACCACATTCTTTTTTATCTTTCTTCATGAGTACATATCTGTCTCTTTAATCATTTAAATTGGTCTTCTCTGGACTCGCTTCAATATCGCTGCATCATTTTGCATGCTGAGGTGTCTGAGGTTGGCTGCAGGATTCTCCATATGCTTGCTGATTTCTAGGAGAGTGAGCCCATAAGTCAAGTTAGAGGCAACATGAAGAGAAATCTTTGATGGAAATTGTCTCTATACACTTGATATTGGTGCTCTCTTGTTCCTTAACTTTTTTTAGCATTCTCTCTTTCTCACATTTTCCTCTACCACTTAGACTTTATGGGCTATGAAGACTAAAGACACATCTTTCCTATCTATATAACATGAATTTCATTGCCTCTCAGGATACTACAACTTTTAAAATCCATCACAATTAGTAAAAATATTGCTAAAAATTTGCTTCTAACACAAATAAAGTTTCCATTCTATTGTCTTATTTTTCATAGTCTAGTTGTTTTTAAAACATGGAAAACAGATCATATCCTACTAAACTTAAATTTATTTAAAATTTAATATATGCAGGTTATTGGCTCCAGGGAATTAACGTGTTCAGAAAAAAATTTATGTTTCTGTTTGTTTCCTTTATCATAATTAAAAATAAAATCTATGAGAGAAAAAGGATGATTTAAAGAGATGAACCTTAGTCATGCATCACTAAATGATGAGGATGCATACTGAGAAAAGCACTTTTAGGTGATTTTGTCATTGTGCAAACATTGCAGGTGTACTTACACAAACCTAGGCGGCATAGCCTACTGCACACTCAGGTTACATGGTACATAGCCTATTGCCCCTAACGTACAAACTTGTACAGCATGTTACTGTACTGAACACTGCAGGGCAATTGCATAACCATGCTAAGTATTTGTATATTTAAACATATCTAAACATAGAAATGGTACAGTAAAAATATGGTATAAAAGATAAAAATGCTACATTTGAATAGGGCACTTACCGTGAATGCACTTGTAGGACTGCAAGCTGCTCTAAGTGAGTCAGTTAGTGAGTGATGAGTGAATACGAGGGCCTACGACATTACTATACAGTACTGCAGAATTTATAAACACTGTACACTTAGGCTATATTAAATTTATAAAAAATATTTTTCTTTCTTCAATAATAAAATAACCTTAGATTACTGTAACTTTTTTCTTTTTTTTAAATTTTATTTAAGGATATTATGGGGGTACAAACATTTTGGTTACATGTAATGCATTTGCCTTGTCCAAACCAGGGCTGCAAGCGTGGCCTTCTCCCTTACAACGTGCTCCGCCTTCATTAGTTGTGAGATTACCGCCCGCCCCATCTGCTCTCAAATGTTTACGGCAGCACAATTCACAATTGGAAAGACGTGGAAACAACCCCAGTGCTCATCAATGAGTGGATGAATAAAATGTGGTATATGTATACCATGGAATACCACTTAACCACAAAAACCAATGGTGATCTAGTACCTCTTATATTATCCTGGATGGAGCTTGAGCCCATCCTTCGAAGTGAGATATCACAAGAGTGGAAAAACAAGCACTACTGTAACTTTTTTACCTCGTAAACTTTCTGTTTTTTTAACTTTTTGACTCTTGTAATAACACTTAGCTTGAAACACAAATACATTGTACAACTGTCCAAAATATTTTTTTCTTTATATTCTTATTCTATAAGCTTTTTCTATTTTTATTTTTTTACTTTGTAAACTTTTTTGTTAAACACTGAGAAACAAACACACACTTAACCTAGGTCTACATGGGGTCAGGATCATCCCTAACACTCTTTTCCACCTCCACATCTTGTCCCACTGGAAGATCTTCAGGGGCAATAACATGCATGGAACTGTCATCTGCTGTAATAACAATGCCTTCTTCTGGAAAACTTCTTACAGGACTTACCTGAGATTGTTTTACAGTTAACTTTTTTTTTTAAGAAGTCAAAGGAGTACACATGAAAATAAAGGTGAAAGGTATAGTATATAAAATACATAAATCAGTAACATAGTCTTTTATTGTCATTATCAAATATGTACTGTACATAACTGTGTGTGCTATATTCTTATATGTCTGGCAGCACAGTAGATTTGTTTACATCAGCATCCCCGCAAACATGTGAGTAATGTATTGTGCTACAACATTAGGAAGGCTAGGACATCACTAGGCCATAGGAATTTTTCAGCTCTGTTAGAATCTGTGACCATCATCACACAAGTGGTCTGTCATTGACTGAAACATCATGTGGCATATTATTGTACTTATTAGAAAGTGGCAATTGATATTAATATTATGACACTAAACATCATAAGTGATTAAAGAAAGTGTTTTAAATCTAGGCCACAGTCTGAGTTAGTGAGATTTACATGTTTTCCAGATCGTCTCATCAGAACCATTCATTAGACTTTGTAGTCCAAGTCCTTGCTAGTGTTCTGAAGAGATTTTTGCATCAGATATCCTCTGTCCAAATGTATATCAGAAATCTCAGAAAACAGTGGAAGTTTGACCAAGACTCTTAGATTTAATATCTTGATTATTTTTCATTTTATTTTTCTCAGAGATGTTAATAATAATTGTTTTTATTATTCAGTTTTTCCATTTAGCATTGTGTAGCAACATCTTGAAAGGTAATATATTAATTTGGTATTATTTGTATCTTTTTTTTTCTGAATGAATGTGTCATTACCACAAGAGACAAATGTAGGAAAAAAGCTGCCTATTCATCGTACAGCTCACGTTCTGCAGTTAAAAATAAGTAATGAGCATATACTACACCATTTTATATTAGGGACTTGAACATTCTCGCATTTTGGTACCTGTGTATGGAAAATGAGGAGTTGAGCTCTATTTTTCCTCACTCACTTTAGAATATTTGCAAAGCTAAATATATTCAAATGAACAAAGCATGGTAAATGAATTTTTAGATACTTAAGAAGTTGACATATGTTATTGCAAAATCATCATTATTATTTTAGAAAACTATAGAAGGCAATTGAAGTCCATGAAGCTTTCCGAAAAGAAAATGGAAAACTGTGAAAATTGTACCTTAGTTATCACGGTAAATGTGGGAACAATTTGTGAAGAACTGAAAATACATGGAATTAGCAAAAATTGTTACATGAAGATTGGGTTATGCCTCACAATGTTTTCCTTATGACTGAACACCAAAGTTATAGTCAAACAGAGAGCAAAAAAGTCAATATTTCTGGATTTCTTTGAGGCTCTAGATTTTATCCTACAAATAATTTTCTTTAGAATATCACTCTGGAGCTGACATGTAAACACAAAATTACAGAAGGTTCAAATTTAGCAATGCTATTCTTTAGGATTTACTGAAAATTTCTTGCTCCTGAAAGTGTTGTCATACTGCTAGGTAAAGAAATGATTGGCCACAATATATCTCCAACTTAAGATATTAAAGCTAAACACCTAATGTTTAGGCAAGACACTCCTATTCCCTCCACTCTCACCTCCCTCCTATACTGTCACGGACTTCTTGAAAATAGAATAGAATCGAAATACTATTCTCCAGACGCTCAGGCCAAAAAATTTGATGTCATTCTTATTCTTTTCTTTTTATCACATCCCAACATCTGATTCTTTAGAAAATCTTCCTGGTTCTACCTTCAAAATATATGCTATGTTCACCTACTTCTCACCACCTATCATTAGTATTTATACATATGATCAACATCTATCTAGTATAGGTTATAGCAATCCGTTCTAACTAGTCTATTTATAACTTTGATCCCCCATCTCAACAACAGATATATACATAATTTTTATACATATGTAAAATTTCATTCTGATACTTATAACAACTCTATATGGTAAGTATTAGTGTCATGCCCAGTTTACATGTGATAAACTAAAACAGAGAGTTTAAATAGATTTCCCATGGCCATATAGCTAGTAAGTGGTCAAACCAAATACTTTACAAGCAGAATATGAACTCTTAATCACCACTTTATATAGTTGTACAAAAAGATAAATCAATTCAGTCAACTCAATAAACTCTAATGGAACAACCGGTATATACTTGGCAGAATGCGATTACGTATTTAAAGCTATATAGGGCAGGAGGGAAGAATCAGGGACCTAATTTTAGACCCAATTAATGATATAGAAAATATAAAATGATAAATGGAATATACTAGTTTCTAAATATCATAAACTCTTTGTTCTCGCTTCTCTCCTATTTTATTAAATTGACTAGTTGGACCATACAAAGCTGTCACTATATCAGCTCTTTTAGGAACAAAAAGAAATGATTGGAAATTCTGTTCACAATTAGAAAATGTAAACTATTGAGAATATTAAAGTAGCTGTGGCAATTCAATCAAAGGAAAAGTGGATTAATATCTGAAGTTGTAACTTATCAAAAATTTTGGAAACTGGTTGACGAATCGTGGTGCAAATTCTTGGCACAGCCAGGAGATCTGACAGATGTAGGAATAAGATATTGTGAGGTATGACAAGTAAGTAGCTGGCATGGAGGTGGATCAAAGGCAGGCCAGACACAAGCTGTGTAGACAGCTGGTTCAGGTGTTAGTCAAGGTCAGGCTGGAATCTGAGAAGGTGGTTTAATATCAGGCCACAAAGAGTAGAGGTCAGATTTTAAGAGATCAAAAGAGGTATTTAAGTCTGGCTAATAATCAAAGAGCTAAATACCTAAGAGAAAAGCTACTCTAAATTAATCATAAACATTTGTTCCATAAAAAGAATTTTTTCTTTTCCCAGGAAAATATTTGCTGAGGGGCTACTCAATGGCCATGTGATTTTCTAACACTAAAGAATTACGCAATAAAAATGTAACACTTAATAAGATACAGCCTTTGCATTAAAGACTTTAGAGTTAGTAGATGTACACAGAATCCAAAATGTCTAATCAGAATAAAAAACATATTAGAATTAGGCCAAAAGTACAAAATAAAAATGAGATCAATGAATTAGTAAAATCAGGATAAGACACACAGTCTTGAAACATAAGTGGGATTTTAATAGTGGTTATCCTGGAAAAGGACTATCCAGGAAAAGGAATGAAAAAATGCACCAGATGAAAAAAATGTAGATCATATTTGGCAAAACTTGAAAAACCTGTGTCAGATTTTAGGCATATGAGACAAAATTTGTTTTACAGGTTTTGCTTATTACTATACAGAGTGCATTTAGAATTCAATCTGTCTTTAAATTCACTTCAGTCTCAGAACTTGTACCTTAGAGGAGGAATATTTATGATGACCATCTGATAGTTCTAAGAAAGCTACACCACTAACCAAGAAGGGCGGACTTCACTGCCTCAAGGAAGACCTAAAGGAATAGTGTCCTGTACCAATTCTAACATCAAACAGCATAGACAGAAGAGAATCCAAACTTTTTCAGTGAAAAGATGAAACGAGAAATAACGTGTCTTTCTGTTGCTGTAGAATGAATCAATTTGACTCTAGCTTTCTCATTTGAGATGCTCATTTGATTTGTCTAGGTACTAAATCAGTGAGATCTTTCAGGACCAGCAGATGCTTTGACTTTTTCACCTATATCCCACCTTTAGCGCCTCCAACTTCAGTGTCTTCAGTCCTGCTGTACTCTGCTATATTCATATATCAGGCACTACCAAACTTTTTTGCTATGGGTGGAATCTTGGCTACCTTAGAATGCCAGCATTTACAGTGGATGAGGTCCTCAAGAATACCAAAAACCACATTATTTCACAGTCAAACATATTTGTTTAGGATTGCTTATGGGCAGCATTTTAAACTAATGAATCTATTACAAGTGGTGAAAAGCAAACTTCTGATTTGAATATCACAGGAAGAGTTATTTGCTTGCTCTTCCTTTGCAAGTACTCTTTCTTATTTATACCTGTGCATGGCATTAAAATATTTGGTAAGTTAACTAGCTATAAAAAAAAATACTGCTTATTTAGTATCTATTATGTGATAATTTATTAACTAATTTACATGTGTATACTCAGGTCATTTGAAATTATTTCTAACTCAGAATTTTTATCATTCAGAGTAATTCTCTAAGATTTCACAAAACTTATTTCAATATTTGCTGAGAAGCAAGTAAAAATGCAGTTAGTTGTTATCTCCCCTATGGACATTAATTTTGAGTTTATACAAATGAATAACACCATCCCTGAGATAAAAGAAGAAATACATTCCTATCCCTGCAGGAATTGTATTACTGCTAAAATGAATAACTGACTTTGTGTCAAAACAAAATTAATAGGAATTAAGGAAATATGCATGAATATTCATCCCTAATTAATAAGGCTTCCTTCTCTTTCAGGTGACAGTTTATTTCCTGAAAGACTCAAAGACTGACTTATAAATAAGTTCCACTGTTTTATTAATTGTGGGCTTTTGTACATTCCAGTTGAAAACAACCTGAAACATTCTTACATATATATCATATTTTTTTTTTTTTTTGAGACAGAGTCTCACTCTGTTGCCCGGGCTAGAGTGCCGTGGCGTCATCCTAGCTCACAGCAACCTCAGACTCCTGGGCTCAAGCGATCCTACTGTCTCAGACTCCCAAGTAGCTGGGACTACAGGCATGCGCCACCATGCCCAGTTAATTTTTTCTATGTATTTTTAGTTGTTCGATTAATTTCTTTCTATTTTTAGTAGAGACGGGGTCTTGCTCTTGCTCAAGCTGGTTTCGAACTCCTGAGCTCAAACATTCCACCCACCTCGGCCTCCCAGCATATTTTTTAAATATTTACTTCATGTGCTTTTAAAATCTCATCATTATTTTCATGGCTCTTGTTCATTTTTTTTTTTTTTAGGATGGATTAGTTTTTTATTATTATTGTATGTAACATATATACATTGCTTAATTTAGATTCAGAAATATAATCATTTTGCTGTTATTAAACCTTTGCCAAAGGCAAGTGGTGCCGTTTGTAGTAAAGAATTTTTTTTTCTTTTATTTTTTTTATATTATTATTCCAAGGTATTGTGAGGGTACAAACATTCTAATTACACTTTATGTCTTTGCCTT
>CAUYSK010007287.1:0-14891 GCA_963575035.1 Avahi laniger | reverse complement strand
TGATAAATGTTCTGTGTGTTCTAACTCCTCCACTTACCAACCGTTTCCCTGTCTTTTTCTTTCTCATCCGGACTCCCTATTCCCTGAGACACAATAATATTGAAATTTGGCCAATTAATAACCCGACAATGGCCCTTAAGTATTCAAGTGAAAAGAGGAGTTAGTTGCATGTCTTTTACTTTAAATCAAAAGCTTGAAATGAGTAAGCTATATTGTAAATTGAGATAGAGTGAAATCTAGGCCTCTTGCTCCAAACAGATAACCAAGTTGTGAATGTAAAGGAAATGTTCTTGAAAAAAATTAACAATCCTACTCCAGTGAACACATGAATTCTAAGAAAGAAGAACAGCCTTACTACTGATAATGGAAAAATTTTAGTTGTCTGGATAGAAGATCAAATCAGCCACAACATTCCCTTAAACCAAAGCTCTAATTCAGAGAAAACCCTAAACTCTCTTCAATTCTATTAAGTCTAAGAGAGGTGATGAAGCTGCAGAAAAAAAGTTTCAAGCTAGCAGAGGTTGGTTCATGAGGTTTAAGGAAGGAAGTTGTCTCTTAACATAAAAGTATAAGGTGAAACAGCAAGAGCTGATATATTAGAGAGAAACCGCAGTAAGTTATCCAGAAGATCTAGCAAAGATAATTGATGATGTTGGCTACAGTAAACAAAAGATTTCGTTTGTAGATAAAACAGGTTTTTATTGAAAGAACATGCCATGTAGGACTTTCATAGATACAGAGGAAAAGCCAATGCCTGGCTGCAAAGCTTCAAAGGACAGGCTGACTCACCTATTCAGGGCTAATGCAGCTGGTGTCTTTAAGCCAATGCTCATTTACCATTCCCAAAATCCTAGGATTTTTTGAGAATTTGCTAAATCTACTCTGCTTATGCTCCAGAAATGGAACCAGAAAACCTGGATGACAATACATTTGTTTACAGCATGATTTACTGAATATTTTAAGCCCACTGTTGAGACCTACTGCTTAGAAAAACCCAAAAGTTTCTTTTCAAAATATTATTGCTCATTGACAATGCACTTGCTCATCCAAGATCTCTGATGGAGATGTACAAGGAGATTACTGTTATTTTTATGCCTGCCAACATAACATCCATTCTGTAGTTCATAGATCAAGGATTAATTTGGCTTTCAAGTCTTTTTATTCAAAAATACATTTTTTAAGGCTATAGCTACCATGGATAGTTATTCCTTTAATGGATTTGGGAAAAGTGAACTGAAAATTTTCTGGGAAGGATTCACCATTCTAGATGCCATTGAGAACATTCATAATCATGAGAAGAGGTCGAAATATAAACATTAACAGGAGTTTGGAAGAAATTGATTCCAACCCTCATGGATGACTTTGAGGAGTTCAATACTTCAGTGGAGGAGGTAACAGCAGTGTGGTAGAAATAGCAAGAGAACTAGAATTAGATGCAAAGCCTGATGATGTGACTGAATTGCTGTAATGTCATGATTAAACTTTAATGAGTGGGCAGTTGCTTCTTATGGATGAGTAAAAAAAGTGGTTTCTTGAGATGAAATGCTACTAATGGTAAAGATGCAGTGAATATTATTGAAATGACCACAAGGGATTTAGAATATTACCTAAACTTAGCGGACAAGGCAGCTTCAGGGTTTTAGAGGATTGATTCCAATTTGGAAAGAAGTTCTACTGTAGGTAAATGCTATCAAACACCAAGGCATGCTACAGAGAAATGTCTTGTGAAAGAAGAGTCAACTGATATAGTAAACTTCATTGTTGTCTTATTTTCAGAAATTTCCACAGGCGTCTCAGCCTTCAGCAGCCACCACCCTGATCAGTCAGCAGCCATCAGTATCAGGGCAAGACCTTTAACCAGCAAAATGATTATGACTCACTGAAGGCTCAGATGGTTCTCAGCATTTTTAGCAATCGAGTACTATTTAATTAAGGTATGTACACTTTTTAGACATAATGCTAATGTACAGTTAATAGTCAATCGTATAGTGTAAACATAAATTTGATATGCACTGGGAAACCAAAAATTTAGCGTGACTCACTTCATTGCAATATGCACTTTATTGTTGTGGTCTGGATTTGAACCTGAGTATCTTTCAGGTATGCCTATACAGAGTTCAGTTCTCATTTTTCCTTTATAACTCACTGTGAAGTAATTGTCCATTGAGCAAATCTATTTTGTATTGAACAAAATTCAACAGCTTGTCTTTTTCCTGGGGGTAGTAAAGAAAAGGAAAGAAGAGGCGAGGAGAGGAGAAAGAAGAAAGAGAAAAGAAGAGAAGAGAAGAGAAGAGAAGAGAAGAGAAGAGAAGAGAAGAGAAGAGAAGAGAAGAGACGAGAAGAGAAGAAAAAAGGAGTTAGCTCTTTTGACTTTCAGCGGACAATGATTCCCAGGGAGTTTTATACTCATTAAAAATATTTTAGCACTAATAGACTAATACTCATCCTACATCTTCTCCAATATTTATTTTCAGCCTACCTTAACAATAGAATGTGGCCATTTTATCCAGTCCAGTTTTAACAGGAAAGGAAAAATCTTCAAGTAAGATAAAAATAAGAAAACAATGGAACATCCACTTCGCTCAATGAGGTATGTGACAGAAGGAAAAGTAATTTGGAGAGACAGATATAGATGGGATGTTAAATCGGTAATGGAAAATAGATGCCAAATGAGTATATAGCTTAAAGAAAAAAAAAAGAAAAGAAGCAACATATTGATCTCCTCTGATGTGGTCAGTCAAGTGTTTCCTTCCTTAGCAACTCAGTGAGGTAAGAAGTTTCTATCCACATTGTTTACTTAAATAAACTAAAGTAGTAATATTATCCAAGCTAGTATTCATTATTTATTCAGTAAGTTATACATGCTATCACAGAAATAATTTAAATAATTTCAAGATCTTCCAACAAGTGAGCAATAAAGGTGAATCTAGAACACATAACTGTTTGATATAAAACTTTTTGGTCTGTCAAGATATTAGGCCATAATTCCTTAGGCAGAGAAAGGATATTAATATCTATGTAAACATATTTATTATGGATTCTTCTTTTCTCTATCCAAAACAGTTTCAAGTTACTAGTTTAAAATTGAAGTCAAGATACTAAAGCTGATTTTGTCTATCTTCCAAGAGTAGTTGAAATTAATATAAGTAATTAACGAGCTATTTGCCTATCTAAGCAAAGTCATCACAATTTCAGGATGACACAAGTGTATCTAGTAAAACTCTAAACTTCATACAAAAATAGGACCCCTCAGCATTGTAGTTCCTTCGGTGGTCATTTCTGTAGCTCACATACTTTCAAACTTTTTGTTTCATTAATATTTTGATGGAAATTTCTAGTCTGAAAAGGTTCAGCCACCACAAAAAGCACTGTAAAATCAAATCTAAAAGAAAATCATCTTCTCTAAAGCTTTAGCTACCATGGTCCAAGGCTGTCAGGTATTAACAACAACAACAACAAAAAAGTGCCTTTTCTTTGCACTTTTAATTTCAGATACTTGTTCTGTATATATACTTTTAAAAAGCTTCATATTTATTCTTTATATTTAGAAGATAGAGAGTACTATGTTAAAATCTTCCTGTGAAATATGTCCACTGTGAATAGGTCCTAGAATGCACTAGGGTATCAGTTTCCCCAGAAGAAGTCTTAAACCATTATGTATGAGAAATTGGTACATAAATAACCCAGCTTATTCACACCTTAATTGTTTTCATTATTTCCTTGGTAGAATTAAATTTCATTTGCCTATATTGCTTGTGTGAAAACATATCATTTACTGGAATTTCCTCAACCTCCCATGCATGTTGTTATTAATACTACTTGCACTGAAAGTTTTCTTAAGATCTGTTTCTGGGAGAACCCTAACTAAGATGCATATTTGGCTAGATGATCTAAATATCTATATCCAGAACCATTTGTAAATGACCTAGATATCTCAAAAGACTGTCTGTTAACCTCAAGCCATAAGCTTCAAGTACCCCATTATCAATATGCCTGACTTAAGAGAATCATCTAGTAAATATTTTCTGAATTAAATTAATTTTCCTAGACAGCTATATCAATAGATGTTTGAAAAACAAAATAATACTAAAGTTAGAGAGTGCCTCCTGTAATCCTCCTATTTTCAGAGAGACAATAGAAATGGAGCCTTTAACCAAATATCCTGGTTGTTCATCTGCTGCCCTCTTGATTGGCCAATTGCTGTCTCTTTGTCTACTCCATGGCACTTGCCCCAAGTAATTCAACCTTTCAATACTGTTCTCTGTCTTGTTACTTATTTTAGTTTGGACAATACTTACAAAATATTAATTCCTTAAATTGCTGAAATACACTTTCAGTGTTGGGACTAAAAAGTGATAATAATATTATCATTTTTGAGAGATCACTGTACACTGTGGTAGACCTTTTATATATTTTTAAATTTTATATTTATAAGAAAAAAATGAAGTTATAGTAGTATCTCATTTTTTAGATTAGGTAACAAGACAAGTTAAGTAATTTTTTCTCCTAAATCACCCCACTATTAAGTGATGAAGTTGTATGTCAAACTGAAGCATTTATAATTTAAAAATCCAGAGTCTTTTTCATCATGTTACACTTCTTCTACTTAAAAATAAATACACTCCTGCATAGATACACAATGTCAAGAGCAAGTTGCTAACACTTCACAATAGATATTTAGTATTTGTGTTCTTGTACATTCTGATGAATGAATCTTTTGTTTTCCCAGTCATAGATGCACTTTTCATGAGTTATGTTAAATTGGGCCACTTAGTTAACTTCTCTAGATCTCAAAAAACAAAACAAAATAAAGGGTAAAGTAGTACCTAATTAATAGTATTGTTCTGAGTATCCAACAAAATAGTAAACCTAAAGTACTTGACATGACTCCTGGAGCATAATATGCCACTCAAACTGGAAATTATTATTATTTATAATATGAATAAATGATTCTTTAATGGTATGATGAAGAGGCTTTCAAAAGACAGAGAATGTGAGCTGTAAAGTTAGGCAGTTCTATTTTTAGAATAGGGAATGATATCCCCCTAATAGTCTTGCTTAAGGAAAATAAAACTCTAGATATTCCTGGGAATTCTATCATCAGTGCCTTTGACGTGATGGGTCATATACTGATTCAGTGACAGTGACATTCCCTTGGAGTACAGGAACTTTCAGGAAATATTTTATATGAATAAAACTCTCTTTAGCAAATTTAAATGTTGGAGCCAAGCAAATTAGAAATAGAAACAAAAAAGAGTATTCATGATGCAGCATGAAACAAAGAAGTATTATCAAGGTTAGATGTACTCTACACTTTTACTGCAAATCATTTTAGTTCTGTTGGCAAATGCAGATGGAATTCAAAAGAGGTTTTCAATGATGTTTTTGACACTGAAGCTATAACCATAAAATAAGTGCAAATAAAGCAAAAAAAAATCCATTTACAGAATTTTGTCCTTTGAGAGGAGAGTTTGGAGAGGTATTTTAAGAAAAGCAAACTTGACTTCAAATAGAAAACCATTTAGAAAAGACATTGTCTTATGCTTTGAAAACATCACACCTATGTCCTTAGTAAAATCTATATATATTTCACATCTGTTTAAAATTGAAGAGAGCTGTCCTATCAGATGCTACTCATTCTCTCAGCATGTACAATGAATTGAGGATGACTAATATGATCTGGCAAGTAAATGACACATTAGTTTTCTGAGAGTCACCGCTGGGTAGAATGTGAAGGTAATATGGGTAGGTTGAACACATATGCATTTCATCTCTCAGTATTCAATGCTCTTTGACTGAATTGTTGCCTTGAATCTCACCCATTCATCAGATTTTGATGGTAATATAAGTCATGAACCTTGTTGGTTTTGTTAATTCAACTGAATTTGAAGTTAGCATGTGGCAAACACCACAGTACAGTACAATGTGACACAAGGTCAAGAATGTTGCATATTGTATGAGAGGGGGGTGCATCAAAGCTCCTTCACAGGATTGGGGAAAAAACAAACAAACAAACAAAAAAAAACACTTGCTGGGAATTCTTCAAGAGAAAGCACCTTCAGGGCTTCAGGTGTTTGTGTGGAGAAGGTTGGGAGAGAGAGGTAAACTGTCTTCTCATTCCAACACTGGCAACTAACTTTCTTCCTTCTACCGGAAAAAAAGATAGGGTTGAATAAGAAGAGAATAAGGAGAAGTAAGACAAAAAGGAAGAAATGGGGCGCTCTAAAGTAAAATCAAGGATACCCTAAATATGCATTTCTCTGCTCAATTCCATGGTTTCTAGCATTGCTGTTTATTAGCTAAATTAGACATCAAGAGACTGATAATACAAATGGACAATGGCTAGACCGTACAGAAATAGAGAACTCTGACCTACAATGTGCAGCAGCAATCAGCTCAGGAAGCCAAACAACCATTTTTTAAGCAATCCACCCAAAATGGACAAAATTTGGTCAGTAAATGCTAGCTTACCTAAATGCTGCCGCTGCTTCAAACTTAGAAACAGGCAAATACTCTACCCTAAACAATCACATATCATTGCCACATTCAGTTAACTCCAGCATCACTATGCAAAAAATCCTCAGTGCATATCTGAAGCCTTTCCTTTTTTCCACAATGAAATTTTACAATTCCCCTCCCTGCCTTTGAGTTAATGCCAAGTGATGGTGGCTGACTCCCTTGCTAATCAAATTCTGAATAAATATTCTTTGCTTTCATTTATTTCTACATTTGGTAGTATTCAATTATTTCTACAAAACTTTCATTTGGGCGATATTTATTTCATTTCTACAACCCTTTCATTGAAAAGTCTCCTTTATTGTAGCAATCAACCAGATTTTGCCAGGGCCTAAATTAGATGATTTGAAAACACTAAATTTCATTAATTTTTTTTCAGAAACCAACAAAAATAAAGATTAGTAAAGTTTTACTTTGGAATTCAAAGTCCCACTGCTGGACACTATACTAATTATTTTATTTAATATTCAAGACATGTCTAGAAGATAGGTATTATTTACCCCATTTTTATGTATGTAGAAACTGAGGCTTAGGATGCTAAGTAACTCTATGGTAATTGTTTTTTTTTAAAGCTGGTATTTAGCAGAGCTAATATTTGGACCCACTTTAAACTGACTCCAGAGCCAAGAGTTAAACTACTCCAAGAAGGTGAAATAGTGCAGTGATTAAGAAATGAACTCTGGAGTCAGAGGGCCTAGAAGGTTTACCAGCTGTAAATACTTACACAAGTTGCTTCCCCTGTTTTCACCCTAGTTTTCTCATCTGTAAGATAAGAAAATAATTTCTACCATATAGGAATGTTGTGATAAGTAAGTTACCACATATAAAGCATTATAAAGAATAATTCTGGAATGTAGAAAATACTTGGTAATTATGAAAAACAAAGATGAGAAATCTGAGGAGGAGAATGAGGAGAGGAAGAAGAAATAATGTTTTGTTTTTAATCTGTTCTCATGAGTTAAGCTTTCACCTCTTGGTGCCAGTTGTGCCCCAAATTAAAAATGTACATCATTTAAAAATCTCAGAAACAGGGTCATGGTGAGAAGGCTAGCTTCAGCCTAACTATGAAGCCTCACTGTTGTTAATTTGTATTTCATGCACTAATCCCAATTCTTCCGCCACCCCTGGTTACCATTTCTATGGGAAACGTACCTGAAGTCTGTTACAAAAACTGGAAATGCAGCTTCTCCAGCTCACTCCCACATCCCTAGACCTTGGGAATTTCTTCATTTCTCCACAGGGAGTGAGGATGTGGTTTGAGATATTACCCAGAAGAGGTACAATAATTCTTTGTATACTTATACAGTTTTAATAAGGGTAGAGGGAAGGCTGTGCTTTTTATCCCCATCTAAATTGATTCTCCTCCATGTATTCTGCTCAGATTGTTCACGGAGTAAATGATAAGTTAGAGGCATCTACCCTAACACAGTGTTGTGGTTTGGATTCTTTACAAATTAAATTAAATTTAGTCTCTCGATTTATAATGAGAATATTTGAGTGTCAAAGAAATATTCTAGCAAAATACTTTGAGTTTTCAAAATGTGCTTTAATTTGAAACCCTTCTGTATTTCAGAAAGCATCAGTGTCAAGAAGTAATGACAGAAAATACTCCTTGTATCATTAGGGCTTATCATATTTAAGAAATTTGTCCTTTTCCTTACTTTGTGTCTGTCTTAATACCATGTCAGTGATAACCCTTGGAGATTTCCGTTCACAAGTAATGAAGGCTTTAAAATATCCTTTAAGAAACAAAGGGAAAAATGCATAATTCAGAAGCATCTTTTAAATTTTAATACAAAACCCTCTTTAGTGTTTTGCCAGAAGATGTTTTAAGAGGACTTAATCAATAAATAGAACTCATGAGTAATATCATATGTTTTGTAGATTTTCTGTGATAAGTTCTGAGGATGGTTGTTACCTTGGCAACTAGAAATTAGAACAGTAGTGAACAAATGTTTTCATCCCAAGTGATCAAAATTGGAGTAAACTATAAACAGACAGGGAGTACTCTCATTGTACATAGAGACTTACTGTAAAAGGAAAGGAACTGAGGAATTGAATTTTGATTATACTGTCTGCTTGCTTTGTGACTTTGAAGGAAATATTTAAACTTCCTCATTTTAAATGGGGGGAAGTAATAATTAACTTGAAATGTTATTTTTAGAATCATATAATTAACATATCACACTCATATGGTGTATGCCAAACAAAAATCACACTCTTTCTTGTATGCCAAACATAAGGCATCTAAGAAAATATTATAACCATTCTCATCTTTATAATCACCATCATCATCTCTGGTTTCTAGAATATCCAACTGCCTTGAATTGATAAATCTAACAATAAATACTGAGATGAACTAGATTCTAGGTAGACTGAAGAATTAGGCATTTCTGATAAAAAGAAGAGCACTTTTGTTATTGCATTACAGAAATCTATTCAGAGAAAAGGAATTAACATTTATCAATGGTCTCTGTCAGGAAGAGCCATGAGGTACTTTGGGAGACTTAGCTCTTCCAATAGCTCAATATCAGTACCCAATCCCCACAGTAAATATACAATCAAGAGTAGTACAGTAGCAAGTTTTGGGAAAAATACATACCCTACCTTTCAATCAGATTGCTTTCCACACATTCCATACATTTAGAAATTTGGAGACCATCCTACTAGGTACTAGATATTTTATCCACAGTATTTAGTTCAATCCTCACAACATCTTCATAACTAGTAATAGATAATAACTAACTTTCCAAGAGCTATCAAGCTAAAAGGGATTAGAGAATGATCATCAATGAAACCAGTAAAAGTAAGTGCTATGGTTTGAATGTATTTCCCAAAAGTTCATGTGTTGGAAACTTAGTTGCCATGGTGGTGGTGGTACAAAATGGAGTCTTTGGGAGATAATTGGATCATGAGGGTTCTGCCCTCATGAATGCATTAATGCAAGAGTGGGTTAGTTATCTCCAGTGTTTGGCTCCTTTTCCTATCTTCTGTACTCTCTTTTGCTTTCCTCCCTTCTGCCGTAGGGTGACCCTCACCAGGTGCTGGCCACAAGCTCTTGGATTTCTCAGCCTCCAGAATTGTGAGCCAAATAAACTACTGTTTATAATTTACGGAGTCTATGGCATCCTGTTATAGCAACAGAAAATAAACTAAGTCAATAAGCAAACTTTTATTTGGTTGTAGAGTTTTATGTATGGTATAAATTAATATAATAACATTAGCTTTGTTTCTTCTCTTTTTTTTTGAGACAGGTTCCTTCTCTGTTGCTCATGCTAGAGTACAGTGTTATCACCATAGCTCACTGTAGCCTCAAACTCCTGAGTTCAAGCAATCCTCCTGTTTTAGCCTCCCAAGTAGTTGGGACTACAGGCACATGGCACTATGCTTGGCAATATTAGCTTTTTAATGAGGCAATCAGAAAATCTAAATAACAATAATTACTTGGTTATGGGCTATAATAAAAGTTATCTAGAGCCAATATGAAAACTCAGAATCTTCCATTAACATTTATTCAATTCAAGTAGGTGTTAGGCACTGCTAAGTGTTTTAAACATTAATTATTTCTCAAAAATGGCCTGTGAGTATTATACTGTTGTTATCCTTTACTTTATTCATAATGAAATTGAGGCAGAGAATAGAACTTGCCCAAGGGAACACAACTAGTGAGAGATGGAGTTTTATTTGAACACAGATGATCTAATTCATTCTGAAACCCTATCCACCATGCAATGTTGCCTCCAACATTGTTGTCCCTGCTTCACAGAAGAATGGTTTGCCTAAAGGATGAGACATGAATATGTAGACAGTTTCAGCTGTTTTGTAGGTGGGACTTATCTATGTATCTGCATAATTTATGAATTTGATCTTTCTTAGAGAGGTACATAGAACAAGCGAAAAATATTACCATCTAAAATGTGACATATAAAGAACAGTGTTTGCCTGTTAGAGTTATTACAGAGATCTGAACTTCTGTACCAGTTTATAAATGACTAAAGTTTAGGCCAATTTGAAAATAAATAAATCTAACCCATCACATCTCACCAATGCCCTGGTCACAGACGTTTCAGTTAGGGCTGACTGGTGTTGTGTGCACCTCTGTCTAACCCTTACAATAGATTTGGCATTATTATTCTCTAATTTTTTCTTTCACAGCACACATAGACACAGTCACGGGCATAAAAGATATGTCTGGAAAGCATTCAGCCATTGATAATATAATGAGAACAGTTTGGGCGGCATCCACGTAACCTGGTAGCCCAGGAGAGTGGACTGGGTTGCACGTGCGTGAACAATGATGACTTCACTGTACCAGTCAGCAGGGTGCTAGGTGCCATTGAGTGAGCATGTGTACTGTTTAGCCATCACATTTAAAATGACTGAGTAGAGCAATGAATCTGCAACAAGTTTTGTGTTCAGCTTGAACATTCCTCCACAGAAACTATTCAGATAATTCAGAAGGCTTTCAGGGACGATGCAATGAGTGCAGTGCAAATGAAAGTGTGGCACAAATGCTTCAAAGACGGTCAAGAATCCTTTGAAAGTGATCCACGTTCTGGAAGGCCTGCAACAAGCAGAACAGCTGAGAATGTTGAATGTGTATGGATTAGGTTAAGAGATGCTGGGAGAACTGTGTGAGGTTCCAAGGTGCCTATTCTGAAGGGGACTGAGGTGTCATTGTCCTATGTACAATGTTTCTTGTGTCATCTTCAATAAATGTCACCATTTTCCCTATTACATGGCTGGATGCTTTCTAGGTAGACCATGTGCATACACTTCACATACAGTGTTTATTATGCTAAAATCAAATATTATAGTAGTTTGTTAACTTTTTATAAATAATTCATTTATTAAATCAATTTAAAAAGTAAAGTACAAATGGTCAATGGCTATGCTATAATAAAAAATATGTCTTGTTTTTGTCCTTGGTTTTGGGCACAGAGCTTCAAAACTCTTGGAATATTCTAAGTGATAAGAGTGTCTTTGTCATTTATAAGAAGACCCCTTTGATCGTACCTGAGTTTATATTAATTATGTGACTCAAGATGGGCCATTAGATAGTTTTGAGGAAAGGGCTGGTCACACCAGTAAGACCAAATGCATGATTGGAGGGTTAGTACTTTCAGGCTCACCCCACTCCCACCATCACCTCTGAGAAGAGAGAGGACTGAAAACTGAGATCAATCACTTGACAAATCATGTAATAAGACCTCAGTAAAACTCCGGATATTGAAAGCTCAAAGAGATTCCTCATTGGTAAACACATCGATGTGCCTGGAGGATTGTGTACCCTGGCTCCATAGGGAGAGGTGATAGAAGCTCTGCACCCAGTAGTCTCCCAGACCTTGCCCTATGTATCTCTTCTATTTGGCTGTTCCTCAATTATATCCTTTATAGAAAAACTGTCATTGTCACTCAGTATAGTACTTTTCTGAGTTCTGTGATTCTCTCTAGCATACTATTAAAACGGATGGAATCATGGAAAGCTCTGAATTCATACCCGGTCAGTCAGAAGTACAAGTGGCCCAAGACTTGCAACTGGCCTCTTAAGTGAGGGCAATCCTGTTGAGGACTGAGCTCTTAAGCCTGTGGAGTCTGGTGCTAACTCCGGGTAGTTAGTTTCATAATCGAATAGAATAACAGGATATCCGGTTAGTGTCAAGACATTGTTGTCAAAGCAGTGATTAATACTAAAATCATAATGATACTCAAAGACTTACTCCCCCTCCAAATAAGTTCAAGTGTGAGATAACATGACAAAAAGAGAACATTTGAATCAGTTTGCTGAAAAAACCAAATCAAGGTGACTGAGTAATGAAATTTGCTTACAACTAAAACTCTTCTACCCCTAAGAAATGTGATTCTACTTAGTCACCAATTTTATTCATCAGACTTTACTCCAAATGGATTGCATTTTTTTTTCCAAAACCAAACTGGTACTTTAAGTGAAAAATTATGCCATATTTGAGAAAATTCACAACGATTTGCTCAAGGAAAAGTAAAAGTTTAGGGCAGAAAATGAATCTCCCGAGCACCTCCAAGCCAGTAGTAGATGGAGCATGGACCATCAACCACTAACAGTTAATGAGAACAAAGCCAAAGTCCCCACATTCAAGTGCTCCCTGCAGCTACTAGCACTGTGCTGACATGTGCCTGACATTCAGAGAAGTTGTATCTCCTAGGGGAAGTAATGGAGGCAAGGTATTGACAATGAGTTCATATAATCTCAATATAGTCTAGTTCACTGCATTTTTTTTATCTCTTGCTAATCTCAAGGTCCTAAATGAAGATTGCTCAAGCAACTGTACAAATAGAGAAGGGAAACGGCAATTCACTCAGATATTGACAAAACAACACCTCGTAAGCCTGGGAAGCATTCAGGCTGTGGTTATGTGTCACTACCACTTGTCAGTAGTGAAATTTTTGCCAACTCACTTAAATTCTAGAATTTCAAATTTCTACTTGGTAAAATGAGATTAACAAGTTATACTTCACATGGTTTTAGGGTAATTAAAAGTAACAAGTTCCTGAAAGTGCTCTGTGGAATGTGAAGCTCTCTATACAATTTTGACGTGATTTTATCCTCTTAACCACATAATATGTACTTTTTATGCTATATCTATCAGATGCAATCAGAGAATAATTAATAACCTTTTCAATTATAAAAATAAATATGATATCATTGACCTTGTACCAATTTTTAGGGAAAAAAGTCAAAACAAAATGAAGGGGAGAAAAATATCCCACCATCTCTGAAAATTTGTGGTCACTTTTATGTAGTAAGAGATAATATTAATATTAAATACATTTTAATACTTAAAATAGTAAAAATAGTAATAGAAGTAATATTTCCCTGTTTATAATTGCACAATTTTAACTTTAAAGTATGTATATTATCTACGTGTCACTATATTTATACCATATCAGTGGTCTAGAATCAAAATTTATAAGATATCTTCTATAAAGAAGAAATACTTCTGAGAATGAATTAGGCTAGGAATTCAGAGAAAATTTATTTTATCACCACTTTTGGGGTTAGGTTTGATGATAATATTTAATTTTCCTCTGATCAATTATTCAACTAAAAATGAGATGATTATCATAGTCAAATTATCCCAAGCCCATTAAATCTTTAAAATATTGTGATATTTAGAATTTATTTCTATAATCTATAGTGACGAGGTCTGTATAATTGGCATATTTATTCTCCCATTTTATTAACAACATACCATCTTATATTACTTTGATTAAATGGGTACTTTCACATTCACATTTTATTTGATCCTTGAAATAAAGGCATTTCATTCCAAAATGGTTTCTATTATATCCAAATGTATGTGAGTATTTAGTTCAAGTAAGTAGAACTAAATGACCAGGAGTCAGGGATTGGGGTTTTGATTTTCATTAAATATGGTAATTTACTTTGATTTCTCAACCACGGACCCCAGTCTCAGCCATTCTGAATAAACAAACTATTGGGCACCATTGGCATCCTGTGAATTTCTGAAAATGATTAAGTGCACCCTCATTACTCACTCGTAACATATCAAAAAGCACATCACGGCAAATTAGAAGATTCATGTGTGCACATAATAATGCAAGCATCTATCCCTGTCACTTTGACTTCTGCTGAGACTGATTTAATGTACTTTCTTCTCAATCTACTCAGTATGAGAACTAAGGGGAATTCTACGAGGCTCACAAGGCCAGGAATTTGGTTAGACTCTTAACCTTCTGCCTAGGATCCAATGGATAACTTGACATTTTAAAAGCACCCTTTTCAGTTCAGATTACTTGAAATGAGAAATCCAAGGCCAGTGTTAATGAAAATAGATTCCACTTTCCTCTCAAACCCAGTGTTAGAAAGACTGTATGTTTCTCTCCCTTCTAAAATAAATGATTAATGACCATCTAAGCACAAAAGAGAAAGGAGAAATGTTAGCAAATGTAACTCACTATGACAATGTATGAAACAGCTACAGCATCTCAAGGGAGATAGTAAAAAGCATGTTATAACACCTGCTGCTATTATTTTTTTTCTTTTTATGGGGGCAAATTAGAGTTAGGGCAATCCATAAAACTCTTCTCTACACAGCCAGCCTATAGGCAAAAATTGGAAGCAGTCAACATCAGCAGTTCATATTTCCGTGTCAGAGCAATGCCCAACAGCATACATATGGCCCCTCAAGGTTATTATTACTGTTAATTCTGTTGCTAAAATTGTTTAGCAACAAATCTGTGGAGCGCTGCAGTCGACGCCATCAGAAGATGGCGCTGAGCACCAAACAACTTTGAGGTAAACATCAGTTGAGCGCATGCGCCAGCAGAGAAACGCCTTTCCTGGGGAGGACCCTAAGGGCATGTCCAATCACAGT
>CAUYSK010007283.1:0-121083 GCA_963575035.1 Avahi laniger | reverse complement strand
TAATTTCTTTCTATTTTTGGTAGAGGTGGGGTCTCACTCTTGCTCAGGCTGGTCTCGAACTCCTGAGCTCAGAATGATCCGCCCACCTCGGCCTCCCAGAGAGCTAGGATTACAGGCGTGAGCCACCGCGCCCGGCCAACAGTCAGGACTTTTGTGTGTGCTGTGGCGATATCCACCTCACTTATGCATTACGTTGAGGTTACCCAGGGGAAAAGAATATTGTTTTTTATTTTTAAGATACTTAGACAAAGATTTCAAAATATTCTTCAGTAAATCATTTCTCTCAGAAAAATTTAAAATGTTTTTATTATATGATATATTGATACATATTGAAACTATAACACATACATAAGAGAGAAAATATGGTGTGATATAACGAGCACCAGTGAACCCACCACCCAGTTTAAGACCAGGAGCATTACCAATACTTTATAACTCCCTTAGTGCTCCTTTCCACATCTCATCCTCACTGATAAAATAGCTAACTTCAATACTCCCTATCTATTACAATTCAAATTAATTTCTTCTGGCTTTATTCTCTGGAGATGAATATCTATGAAATTGCTTCATTCACAAATAAGTGAGTACAGTACTTGGAGCTGATAGATCTAGTTGCAAGTCCTGCTCTGCCACAGTCTTACTAACTGTATAACTGTAGACAAGTTAAATAACTGTTATAACCCACAATTTCCTCATTTGTAAAGAGAGGATAGTAATTTCTAATTTCCAGGTTCATTGTAAGACTTAAGTGAGCTTATATATGTAAAGTATTCACTATCTATAGTTATTTTTATAAAAAGTTTATCACTGTGATCTTATTGGAGAATTTTTTTACAAAGTGTGAAAGAAATAAAATTAGATGTCTGGCTAATTTCTTTCTTCAGTAATAATGTTTGCTTCAAAAATAATTAAACATAATCTGGAAAAGAAATATTTCACCCTGTTTTTTTCTGGAGATGTATATATACAGATAGATCGATCGATCGATAGATAGATACAGATATGCACAGATCTATTCATCTATCTAGATATTTTTAAGAGATGGGGTGTCACTCTGCCACTCAGGCTGGAGTACAGTGGTGTGCTCATAGCTCACTACAGCCTCAGATTCCTGGGCTCAAGCAATTTTTCTGGAAATTTTAATAACTTGAATCTAGTCACCTGCATGAATGATTTTTGGTTGATTTGAAGATGTTGGTTTTCAGGGCAGCTAAATGTCTTGTTCATTAATGAATTCAGTGATTTTTAAATGACTAATATAAGGATGAAGAAAACCATAGAAATTTCACATGAGAAATGTCCGTAAATTCAGGAGTGGGGAAGCTGGTAGACCTTATATTTAGCAGACACAGAATCATAGATATACAGAAAAAGCGGCAATGACTTGGGAAACATTTCTATTTTAGTCCTTCATTTTTTAAAACCATTTTTCTGCTTTAAGAACAACAGAACCAGCTATTACAATAAAGCAGTCCAGAATGCTGCCAGTTAGGCTGTCACCATGGTAGCAGCATCTGGAGAACATTCAAGATGCATTATTCCAGAAACCCAGAGGTTGACTCCTACATTTGTACAAGGAGACTTGTTTATATGAAGAGATATAAAATAGATTCTCTTTATAGTCCTGAATTGTATGTAATATTAACTTCTTGAGAAGATATTAGTGTGTAAAATTCCAGAATAACCTAAAGATGGCCAATCAAGTAGCTGCGGAAATGAAATCAGTGTTGAAAAGACAATAGGATGGAGAATTGACCACGTAAGCTTGAAAACTACTTAATGCTTTGATATCACATATGATGCTAATGCTAGAAATGTTAATGATGATGATGATGACGATGGCTGGGCATACTGGTTCATACCTATAATCCCAGCACTTTGGGAGGCCATGTGGGAGGATCATTTGAAGCCAGGAGGGTGAGACCTGCCTGAGCAACATAGTGAGACCCTGTCTCTACAAAAAAATAGAAAAATTAGCTGGACTTCGTGGTGTGCACCTGTAGTCTCACCTACTCAGGAGGTTGAGGCAGGAACATCACTTGAGCCCAGGAGTTTG
This sequence comes from Avahi laniger, assembly GCA_963575035.1. NCBI lineage: Eukaryota > Metazoa > Chordata > Mammalia > Primates > Indriidae > Avahi > Avahi laniger. The sequence goes on along the minus strand of CAUYSK010007283.1, from coordinate 119,027 downwards.
AGGTTGCAATGGGCTATGATGACACCACTGCACTCTAGCCTGGGTAACAAAGCAAAACACTGCCTCAAAAAAAAGATGATGATGACTATGCTATTATGAGTGAATAAGGACAGAATACTTAATATTAGTGTTAAATATAAATGTTCAATCACTTTAGTGCATTTCTTGTCCATTCTTCTGAAAGAGCAGTGCTACTTCATTTTCATGTCATATGCATGCTATGTTGTGGTCATATTTTTTGACTCATACATTGTGGAGAAATATGATATAGAGTTACATAATTAGGTTAATTTTATTTTTATTAGGTTAATTTTAAAGGACTACTACAAAGAAAGGTGTTTGCCACTTTTTTCTCTGTCATCTGAGATCAGGACTAAGATTATAGCATGATAAATATTTGGGTAAAATATGAAAAATTCAGTCAAATGACAGTTTATCCCTTATATGATGTCAAAAGGCTAGTTTGACTGATTTATATATATAATATATATATGTATTTTAATAGTGAGTATTTTATTGAGTGCTCAATATGCTCTGGCAACTATGTTGAGTACCTCATGCACGGCATCTTATTTAACCTTCACCATAACCTCAGAAAGTGATTACAGGAATCATTATACCCAAATAGAAATGAGGAAATAGGCTTAGGAGGCCTATGTTATGCTTAAATCTAGGCTGACTGACTTTATGTTTAGCTGACTTGAGGAGTAGTTTTTTGACCAAATTGTCCAAATTGTTTTCTTTGGTATCTTGTAGACCCAATTTAAATATGACAATTAGCTGTGTGGGACTTCATCTTTAAAACTATTAATGGGGGTCGGGTGGTGAAGGGAGGTTGGTTAAGCAGCAGTTCCCAATCTTTTTGGCACCAGGAACCAGTTTCACGGAAGACAATTTTTCCAGGGACTGGGAGGGGTGGGAGGGATGGTTTCAGGATGACTGAAGTACATTACATTTATTGTGAACTCTAGTTCTATTATTATTATATTATAATATATAATGAAATAATGCAGAATCAGTGGGAGCCCTGAAATTGTTTTCCTGCATCTAATGACACTTCTGGTCTGACAGGAGGTGGAGCTCAGGTGGTGATGCGAGCGATGGGGAGTGGCTGCAAATACAGATGAAGCTTCCCTTGCTAGCCAGCCACACACCTCCTGCTGTGCAGCCAGGTTCCTGATAGGCCACGGACCAGCACGGTCTGCAGCTGGGATTGGGGACCGCAGGGTTAATGGGTACAAACATGCAACCAGAGAGAAGGAATAAGTTTTAACATTGGATAGCAGCGTAGGGTGACTATAGTTAACAACAATGTATTGTATATTTCGAAATAGCTAGAAGAGAAAACTCAAAGTGTTCCCAACACACAGAAACGATAAATACTCGACGTGATGAATACAATACCCTAAATACCCTGACTTGATTATTACACATTCTATGCATGTAACAAAACATTATACATACCCCATAAATATGTACAAATATTATGTATCAACTTTTAAAAACTATTCATTCAGGCACTTTTAATCAGAGAGTTTCGGTAATGAGATTTGCCACTGAACTATTAATATCTAGTCTAATCCCTCTAATGTGATCAGAAAAATCCACACAGTGGCATTGAGTGTTGGTTGAGCCTGAATTTTGATTGACAAGATGAATTTTGGATAACAAAAAGATGGCTGAGAATTCTTGAGAATTCTTAATAAAGGAGACTTGATTTCTGTTTTTAATTTTTAAATTATAATTCATATTGTTAGGAAATTTTATAGAACAGGTCACTATGATTTTACTTTGTCAGTTCTTCGTATAAACATATTTTTATCCGTTAACATCACAAATATCTAGAAGTGACAATCTGAGCTTATACCAATGCATACCTTAACTCTCCTTTATGGAATAGTCACCTGGTACTCTTAGAAACCTTATTAAGAGAGGAACTACTTTTTTTAATGTTCATAATCTTTAAGAGTCTTACCTCCAAAACTATATACTTAGATTTTTCTGTACAATTTCTACAAGTTTATAAAACTTTTTTCTTTTTATGCAGTAACATAGTATTTGGGCCTCTGGTCAGAATTTTTATAGCTCTATTAAATATATCTTCAGGTGTTTCTTTCCCTAAAACAATTTTAAGGTGAACTTCTGGAATACCTATGCATCAATTTGAGAGCTAATTAGAGTCTTGAAATATTATGATGTCTATTATTTTAATACAGATTTAAAAAGTCACAGTCTAATTACATACTTGTTTTGTGTATCCCACACAATATTTGCTCTATCATTATCATTATTATTGGTAATAACTATATTACTTTTACTAATATTATGAATAGAAATAGAAATGTTTAACAGTCTCATGGCTTTGAAAAATATAATTCAAAACGCTTTCTTGTAAAATGATAATGATTTTCTTGTTTGTCAATAAACTAAATGGTTACCATATATAGTACTATCAGCTTGCTATCCCTTTATATTTGCTGTTTTTCAAATGCTGGATTTTTCTAACATTTATAATATGTAAAAATAACATTTTGTTCTTTTATTCTTCTTGAACACAAATTTGAAATGGGTCCTAATACATACTGTTGGGAGTGAAAATTGGTGTAACTTTTGTGGAGGGCAGTTTAGTTCTATTTATCAAAATTAAAAATGCTCACACTCTTTGATGAATAATTTCAACTCCTCGGTATTTATTCTATAGATAATCTTGCATATGTGCAACACAAAATATGTATAAATGAAATATTTATTGTAGACTATTTGTAATAGTAACAGATGGAAAAAATCTAAATGCTCATCATTAAGAGATTGTTTAGATGAATTATCACATAATCATATAGTATATCACTATGCAGCCACTAGCTTGAGTGATGACTTTTATACATACTGATTTGGAACAATCTTCAAGACTGAAAAATCAAGGAACAGAACAAAGAATGTGGCATACTATCTTTATGTGAAAGGAAAGAGGAGAGAGAGAGAGGGAGGGAGAGAGAGAATTTATGCATGCATGTTGGCAAATGCATGGATTGCCACTGGAAGAATCTCCAAGACACTGGGTACGATGTTTGCTTCCAAAGAGTGAAACTGGGTAACTGAGGAAAGGTAGAAATTTAGTTTTCATTGTATATGCTTTTGTATCTTTGTATCATGTGTATGTCAATATGTCCATACATAATTTTTAAAACTAAAAGAAATACGGTCTCATGACCTAGAAGAAACACACTGTCTGATACTACTTTTCATTTCCTCTTACCTCCTCTATCACTTGAAGAGGACTGAAATTCTTTTGTTAGTTGACAAAGACCGGACATTTCTATCTTTACAACTAGCCTGCACAATCATTGCCAAGTAATTAGAAAATACTTTGACCTTTCAACCTTAACATTTTAAAAGTGTTTGACTTTGTAAATATTCCAGTGTAGTTGGGTCTCTCTAATCTAAATAGAAGTGGAGATTTGATAGTTACAAAGGTGGAAGAAAATCCTCTTTAGGGGTTGCAGTTGTTTGTGGTCCAAACTGAGTAACTGCCATGTTTCTTCAATGTACTATATACACAGGTTCAGAATGATTGTCTAGCATAATATTGTCATTAAATCTCTGAAGGTGATTGAGTTTGTACCATATAAAATATGTAAAATATTATAAAATTTGCATCATATAAGAAAAACATGCTTAGAGATTAATAGCAAAACGTTTGAAAACTTATTTCAAAATTTTAAAAGAAGTTTTAACTTTTAAAACAATGAAGTAAAACAGAAGAAAGTGTTAAAATTTCAATATAGAGAATGGGATACAAAGATCCTATAATGCTTTGTAAAATGTTATCTTGTTTATAGGTGAGGACTGCCTCAAATTCTATATTTTGTGGCCATTCCTTTGACCCTCAATGAGAAACAAGAAAAGGAATTTCCTTTAAAGAAATCTTTAGAACACCAGAAAAAAATCCACATTCTCATATGCATTCTTACAACACAGGCACAAATACATGCAGATCAGATCAGTGCCAATTCACTAATGTTTTCCCTTCACCATCCCCAGAAATTCACACCCACTTCTCTTCTGAAGATGTTCACATGACTGTGTAGTTATACAAATGAACTGGCATTTAGTCCCCTGCAATGATTGTAATAATACATACCCCCAGGAGAAGGACGTCTTTGTTTCCTCAATCTTGGAGTTGCACAACATATGGTCTGACAGATTTTAAGCTCCAAGTATCTATTTTTAGACATGATAATTCTTTACTCTTATCTTTTAATAAAAGAAAAAGTATTTGTTGAGCTGATACTCACTTTCGCAACAGCACTTAGCTAGAAAGTGGCTTTGTCAGTTTAGAGAGTTTGGTGAGATGAATAATTTAGTCTGTAGGAGTAATATGTCTGCCTAGGGAAGAAATTTAAGTAGGGGTTTAGATAATGTGGGCAAGTAATTAAATGATCTTAGGATACCTGATTCACAATGGCTAATTTGAATAGGTACTAAAAATACATATAGATCACAAATCATCATTGTGATATTCTTAAGGGCAACACAGAGCACATACTTCACTGCATAATAGAGAAAAATTTAATTGTTTTATGTGCTTTAAAACGTTTGAATTTTCTCTTTGTCTTTTGCTAATGTTCACAGAGGATTACAGTGCGTGGTCAAAATAGAGAATAGGATCAAGCTCAGTTTTATATTTAATGTCAGGAAAAAATGAATGTATTTTAGAGCACTAATCTTTAATTAGACAATTATTTGAATTTTAAAAGCTCTTTTCTGAGACTAGTTCTAAGCAATATAATAGGAATTTCATCTTCACATTGTCATAGTAATTAAGTGGGTACAAGGAGTGCTGTGTCATGAAACTCCCCTTGGCACTAGGAAAATCCATATATGGCAGATTCTGCTAGGCCAAAGAAGAGAGTAAGTCCCTCTATCTCATTGATGGCTGGGAAGTCATCAGTCCTATCAACAGAAACATATGTCATTAAAATCTGCCCTCATATTCATTCCTCTCCTTTGGCAAACTTAAGGTACCATCACTTCTGACACCGGAAAAGTATATTTCTTAATCAAGGGAGTGCTCAGCATGGTGCTAAGTATATTTATGCAGTACTCAGAGTAGAGTTTCCAATTAAAACAGTCTTATATATGGTGCTAATGGTCTGAGAATAACCCACAAAATGAAATGTTGTAAAAAATAGTACGAAAAAATGTTAAAAAAACAAAAACTGTTGCAAAATAAGCATCAAAGCAGAAAACAACAAACTGATTAAAACTAACATTTGGTATTATGTTGTGTTAATGAATGTTGGTTTCTGAAGAAAAGATTTCACTAGAAGAGAATACAGACTTTACATTCTGAGAATTTTGAAGAGTGTTTAAAAGTATCTCTATGGACTCTAGATATTAGGTATTTTCATATGAAAATTCCACTTTCAAAAATATGGCTTTCATTTTCTTTAAATATATCACTGATACTAGTTTTATGCTTAGGCATGATTACAGCCATGGGTCGGGGGAGAGGTTTGTAAAAATCCATCAAGGGAGAGGAGATTCTGGAATTAATGAGGTGCAAATTAAAACAGGGAGAAGAAAGGGAAGCAGATTAAAGATGAGTCATCTCTGGGAAAGAAATTATGAAGGGATCACTAACAGAGTTGTTTATAGTGAAATAAACAGAAATATCTAGCAGCTTGACATAAGGCATGGCTGAAGAGATGTGAGGTCAGATAATTTCCTAACCATGCTTGTCACTAAGTGACCTTTACTCAGGACAACTCTGTTAAAATGGTTTGAGTAGGGGATGGGGGGCAGAAAGATGTGGGAGGGCATTAGAGTAAACACCTGCCATTTTGCCTGCCCAGCAACTGTTTCTCTTTTTACCTCTTATGTTTCTTTGAGGCAGGGGCTTAATTACAATGAACAACAGCCTGTAATTACAGGAACTGGGAGTTCAGGCCACAGTGGGATTAAGCTGAGTGTTGAGCTGCTGAGCTGCTAGACTAAGTCCTTGAATTCTCTCTGCCTGGGAACAGAATTGGCCCCATAATCCAGAGTGAGGATTTAACCAGGAGGTGAAAATTAAGCAACTCCAGTTTCAAAGATGCAGTAGTTCTCCATTTGGCTATACATTAGAATCATCTGCTGGGGATTAAAAAGAAAAACAAAGGAAACCAGACCAAAGACTAGGCCTCATGTCAAACCAATTAAATCAGAATCCCTGAGGGTGGAGAGCTGGGCTTCAGTATGTTTAAAAAGCTCCCTAGGTGATGCTAATCTGCAGCTAGGATTGAGAACTACAGGATATGAAGTACACAGAGGTGAAAAAGTCAAGCATCCACCTCATGGGGTAATAGTGAAAAGGGAAGCCCTACAGGCAGCTCTGGAGTAAGGGACACTTCATATTTGGCTGGCTTCGTTAGTGCCAAAGTGGGTTACAGAGGACTCTAGTTAACCTAGCAGATACTGAAGTTAGGGGTGCAATGAGGAAGGCCGGAGGGCAGTGAGGCAAGGCTTCGCATTCTTTGTTATTTTGCTTTGGGCAGCCCGGTAGTCTCTCCTCGGCGATTATGTGACAAGCAGCACCTGCCTCCCTTCCTGAATGCCTAGCGAGGGCAGCAGTCACTTAAAATTGATCAGAATCTACTGTTTTTGCACTGATTTGAGTGGTTAGGATGGGAGATGGGAGGGAGAATGAGCCATCTTCTTATGATAATAAATCTATCAATTAGGTACAATGTGAGTAAACCTCCCACTCAACAGAATCTCAGAATCTTAGAACAGGAAAGGACCTTTGATATCACCTGGTTCAACCCTTTCTTTTAGATTTTTCAAAGGCAGGAAGTGTTTCTTATGCTTCCCGGTTTCTCTGGTGCCCAAATGGTGGATACATAAATATTAAATGACCAATTAATGAATGAATTTCCAGATGAGGAATCTGAGTTCCAGAGTTAATAAACGAGTAGGTTCATTCATTCATTTATTACTAGTATAAAAAAAAAAGCTTTAGATATCCAGGAGAATGACATAAAATGTTAGAAATATAAGAAGCTAGAGTATTTTTGATGTTCTTAGAAATGCAAGTAAATTTAATCTAACATTTTGATGCACTTAGTAGGAAAACATTGTATTAGGTGCTACAGATGTCATAGAGTTTAGTTATTAAGGGCCCAAGCTCTAGATGTAGATAGCCTGAGTTCGATTTCTTCTTCCTACTTCCTAGCTGTGTGATATGTGGCTATTCAACTTCTTTGTGCCTCTCTTTTTCTAACCATAAAATGGGGATAATACAACTTGCACGGAAAATAGTACGTTACACATAAAAAATATTGAATAAGTGTTAACTATTACTAAACATAATTTAATACTATCTGCTATTTTGAACTCCCCTCTACCCTCTAATAAGGGTGGGGACTTAGCCAAGCATGAGGCTCAGCAAAATTTAAAAAATTTTATTTTGCTGAGCCTCATTCTGGGTAAAGTGGTGTAGGTGTGGAGATGGGGCCAGGACATAGCTGAAATGGGACAAAATAGTGGGGACAGGAGTCTGAAGTCCTGAGAGACCATTCACAAGGAGGAAAATGTGAACCAGTATTTTTCTGGGTGGTGTGTTACCCACTCGACGAACCTGCAGTGAAGTCTATGTTGCACATTAATGTTTACAGGTGATGTGATTTACTTTAGCAGAACTCAAAGTGGTTCTAGGTTCCCGGGCCAGCAGGGAACATGTGCAACTAGAAGAGGCAGAGGATGGGAGGACAGCTGGCACTTCGATTCCACAAAGATGAATGAGACTCAGTCTGCTTCCTGAAGGAACTGCTATCTAACAGCAGAGGACATCCATATGTATACACTAAATTAATTTCAATACGAGGTAGAATGAATTCAGTGTTATAGTGGTTCAACAAAGTGCTATGGAAATACAGAAGTAGGAAAGATTTTTTCTGGTTTATACAGAAGTGGGAAAGAAGTGCATGTTGCAGGGCATTAGGGGAGATGATATTGACTTCCCTGGGTTAAGCAACTAACAAGTGGAGACAGAGAGCAGAGAAGCAAACAAAGGACCAGAGTCAAGGAAGTGCAATGGTGCTTGAGAAACAGTGAGACTGCATGGTATTAGAACACAATGCCAACAACTAACTCCATCATCGTCCGGGGATTCTGTTACTTGCAGCTAAATGCAATTCTGATAGATTGCTCAGTAACTATATGTTGAATGAATAAATAGAGAAATGGAAAGATGACTAGAATGGAAAATCAAAGGTCCCATCTCCAATTTTAGGCTCTCCAGCTGCCCTAGTGGACAGTAGATGGTTTTGTCTGTTCATCTTCCCTTCCTTCATTCTAGTAATAGTAATCTCCCCTTTTCCTTTGAGGAATTGCCTCTCCCCAACTCCAAATGATTTTTCTGGGATGACAAATTACATCATATTCTGCCACCCCCACCACTACCCCCCAAATAGTGGATGGTCATATGACAGAAAGAAAACCAATCAGAATCTTTATTTTGGATTTTATGTCTGAAGACTAAGAGTTTAAATTTCTCTCTTTTCCTTTAAGTTTCCATTTCAAAAGGATGCAACCTTAGAGATACTAATGATATATCTTGTCCCATGGAAGAGCCGGAGAAAACAAGGCCTCTGTACAGAGAGAAGCTGAGATGAAATGCAGAGAGAGCTGGGGATCTATTACTGGATCCAGGCATGCCTGAGGACATCTCTGCCCCTCTTCTTCTCATAAGAGAAAAAAATACCCTTCTTCATTTTAACTTAAGTTAATTAAGTTTAGTTGCATTTCTGTCACCTGCAGCTAAAAGAATCCTGTGTAATGCAGTCACTAAGTAGCAACATTATATGTTAAGTAATCATTTTGGGCTTTAGTTTCCTTATCTACAAATGCAGGTTGGACAAGATACTCAATATTCCTTCAAGCTCAGTTTTCATTTTTCACACTTCCAAACTTTAAGCGAAAATATGGTCAATTAAATCCTTGGCCTTTATTTTTTAAAGGCAAAAATAAACTATAAAGGAAAATTCTCGTAATACCAGGCTGAAGCCTACTTTTCTTTCTTCATGTCAACCTGTAAGTTAGGTCATCATAACAGAACCTTAAGTAACATCTTCCACAAATGAATGCATTCATTGAAAAATGATAATAAAAGATTACTTTATAATTTAGTATATGATAAAGGTAGCATTTCGAAGCAGCAGGCAAAGAAGGTATTATTCATTAAATATTAGGACAACTGATTAGCAACTTAGAAAAGAAACAAAACTGAATCTTCCCTTTGTTTCTTACTCCAAAATAAAATACAGATAATTTAAAGGAAAACCAAGAAAAATAATAATGAAAGTAATGGAAGAAAATATAAGTGACTGTTCTTTATAAACTTGAGGTAAAAAGGACTTTTTAAGTGTGGCAAGTAAGTGTAATCTCAAATGCAGTATAGGCCAGAGGTTAAGAGCACAGGTTCTATTATAGAAGCAACAGCCTGGGTTCAAATCTTAGTTCCACACCCATATTAGCTTTATGATCTTGACAAAGGCACTTACCCATCTAAGCCTCAGGTTCATCTGAAATACTATGATACCTACCTCACAGAGGTGCATAAGGAAAAGAATTATATGTATAGGAATATTCTAATAGGATATAAACCAAAAGAATATAAATAAAATATAAATAGTAGTTATTTCAAGGTGATGGAATTATGGGTGAAATATTTTTGCCCTTTTCTTTTAATTTGTATTTTCTTTTTTTGCATTTTAAAGAGCCCAGATTTTATTTTATAAACCAATGACAGCTACTAGAAGATGCTTTAGGAAATCTTAGCTAAGCCACATGAACAATCAGGCCTATACAAGTACAGAAAAATCTAAACATGCTTCAGAATGAAAAAACTAAGTTGTGTGTCCTGAGGGCACACAACTTAATTTCTACCCAAAACACACTTTTTCAAAAGGGCTACGGGAATATCAATTAACAAAAGCAGAACAAATAGCATGATTACACAGAAGTCTGAAACTGCTCAATACAAGATAAACTTATCAGTTTTAAAGTTTCTGCATCCATTTTAAATGATTAATGCAGGAGCAGAAAAAAAAGATTAGGATGATTTAATCATGCTTTGAAAAGAAAGTTTGCAATGGAGCTAAAACAAATTTACAGTCCAGATTATAAGAATCCAAATTACATGGCAAGTTATTAAAAGTGGCACATAGCTATTAATGTCATACCAAGTTCATGCTTAGGGTATTAAGAAAATCCTGTTTGCAGCATTAATTACATGTAATCCCAGTTTCCAGGCACGTAGTTAGGTCACACACAGGGAGAGTAAAGAGCATATACCAACCCAGTCAATTGCACTGACTCCAGCGGCCTGGGGCTTGTCTACACTCTCTACTTGATTCTCAGCATCTTAAGCCCCTTTGAGAGAAGAGGGCCAGCCCAGGAGGTGAAAAGGCACACTGTTGATCCACCAGCATAGGTTCAGAGCCCTCTGCAGATCTGCTCCAGTGTTATCTCCCGAAGAAAAGGGGGATTTGAAACCCCACAACTTGAACAAAGTGGGTAACACCCTGGCTGGGAGCCCTAAGAAACTGGCACTCGTGCATTGGAAATGAATTGCACTATTCAGATGCACAGCGCTCCCTTTGCACAAAGTTGTGTGATGAGGTGCCAGGTCATGCACGCACTTGTAGTGTCAATGTAGTGTTTTAGATGTACCAGGGGAGTTTAAATATTTAAAAAGGAAATCTACTAAGAAGATTTTGGCAATGCGAAGTAGATACCACTTCCCACCCCAATCTGTAAATTGTAATACTGAATTTCTATTGAAGTAAAGCATACTAAATCAAACCAATTACAAAGATACATGTGTCACATCAAGAAAACATTTTCAATCATGCTGATAGTCCAAAATGCTTTTCATTTTTCAATGACAGTTTTTAATGCCATGGGAAGAATGCTCGCAATGTTAAAATGAAAAAAGCAAGATATAGTATCATATGTGCAGTATGATTCTTAACTATGAAATTATTTTAATATTTATACATTAAAAAAAAGACTAGAAGAAAATGCACCAAACATTTAACCGCAGTTACCTCTATATAGTGGGATAACAAGATACTGAATTTTTTAATTTATGGAAATTTTCAAATTTTCCAAGAAATTAAGATTTATAAATCAGAAAATTAAACTCAGATATTAAACTGCTTAAATAAGTACCAGGATAAATAAACTGGCTTTGAAGCATTGCTACATGGTTGCCTTTTTCACTGCAATGAGAAAACAAGTTCAACAGAATTTTATTGCAGGTTCAAGACAATTTTTGCATTACTGATGTTGGAAGCTTTAAAAGTCCTACCTTCAGACATTTCAGTAGCTAATATCTAATCTTAATAATCAGAAAATGCCCATTCTTCATCAAAAATTTTAATGCTGTCTTAATTGCCTTAATTATTCTTGTTTTCAGAGGCTGGCCTGAACAAAGGGCACAATTTAGAAATTCCAGTCTTCACAGAAATTTAATTAAAGAGGATTCTCTGGAATTTTAAACAATTAAATCAGATATTAAACTGATAAGAACAGATACTACACTTGATCTTAGCCAAAAGGCCGAGAAGCGATTGATTTGTATTTTCTAAAGTGAATTAAAACATCATGTCTCCCTGAGTGTCAGCATCGCATTGCGACTATGATCATAGACTCGGAGCCCAACTTCTTAGGTTACAATGCTCTCTCCATTACTTACTACCTGTGTAAGCTTGGGCAAGTCATTTAGTTTCTTTCTCAGTTTCTTCACCTGTAAAATGAACATATTACTTCCATTATAGAACTAAATGAATTAATACAGGTGATTAGTGCCTACAGAGAATGTAATATGAGTGTTTTCAAATATTATTATTTTTCTCTTCTATGTCCTTTCATTTAAAATTCCTATTCTTTGGATGTCTTTAATACAGTCAATAAACTAAGTTACAGTTATATGTGAGTAGCTCATTATAGTCTAATACAGGTATCAGCAGACTGTGGCCAGTGGCCAGACAGCCCTTAAGCTAAGAACAGTTTTTACATTTGTAAAGGGTTGTAAAGAAAGAAAAGAAAAAAAGAAGAATGTGCAACAGAGACAATACGCGGTCCACAAAGCCTAAAATACTTACTAACTGGCTCTTTATAGAAAAAGATTGCTGACTCTTGGCTTAATATGTTCCCCTTTCAAATACACTTGCAATTTAAAATCACCACAGAATAAATATCAAGGAATAAATCTCTAAAGGTGAAATTTCAAGAAATACTGTAAATAGGAAGGGAGATAGTTTTAAGAAAAGGAAGACAGTATTTCGTCTTGTTAATATTTGCTCCCCTGCTCCCTGTTGAGATAAATTTTTGTTCCAACGATTAAGAATCACTTCACAGTAATTGACTGAAGGAAAGCATAGTACAGTAGGATCAAATAATCCATAAGTCACTTAAACTCATGAGGCTGAATGGGATCTCAAATAATTATCGTATTTCTCTTGCCCAACTCTGTCCTGCTGATGGCAATCCAACTACCATGGGAATAAGGCTCGTATCAGGTCTGGAATCAGCAAATTTGCCAGGCTAAGCATCCAGTTCTTTGCCACAGGCTCTTGTGGTAATGAGTGTGGGAGCAGGAAAGCTGACTCAGGAAGTCTTCTTTCTAGACCTTGGTTAGACACATTTCAGAGAAAGAAAGTTCCCAGAAGTAGAATATTTAGAAATAGAAAGTTGTTAAAAAGCTATTACTGTGAAAAGAGAAAATTAAGTTAGCTTTTTGCTTGTTTGTCAACAAATAGAGTGTTAACTTGAGACTATCTGGGTAACTTTATCTATTGCTTTAATCGGCCTTGAACTTGTAGACTTATCGTATTTTCATATGCAAACAAAACAGCTGTGGGCAAGAGAATGGAAGAAGGGAGTCCTAGGTAGAGATCTGATATTCCTCAGAGGGCCCTGAAGTGAGACATGTAGGAAGCTGGCAGGTCTGTCTGTGAAGGTGATATGGGGGATGCATTTGTCTACTGAATCCAGGAGTCCGTAGCTTTTGTATCAACTAGGGGTACAAGCGGGGACGGGGAGGGGTGGGGTGGGCAGGGAGGATGGAGGGGTGGGAAATGAAAGGAAAGGCCACTTCCTTTTTGACCTTAATTAGGTCTGCTGAGATTCAAACGTGAGTGGTCAACTGAGGGGCTGTGGCTTGCCAGAAGTCTATTTGCATGAAGAACTAAGGACATTTCCAGGGCAGAGGGAGGCAGGCAGGCAGGCACATTTGGCACAGGAAAAACATTCTTAGTTACAACACGGCAGAGGTGCTTCTGAATACAGCACAGATTTTGTATTTATAATTGACTCTCGGCCCAGCTCCTGAGCATCTAAGTCCAATGTGGGGAGGGAGGGCTTCAGAGTCTGTGCTTTTCCTCTGCAACAAATTTTTGGATTAAAAAAAAGAGGGAGGAAGTGTTCCAGTACAGACTTGGCAACTTTTTCTTTTCCCCAAGTAAGGTCATTTAAAAACACAAATACCATATAATATCACCATCATTTCAGAAAAGAAAGAAGCTTGTAACAGAGATATTATATATGACAATACAAATATGACATAAAACCCAAATTAATTTAGGCCTCATTAAAAAAAACAAGATGAAAACTTTAAACAGCCTCTAGGAAAAATTTCTCTCCACCATGTTGTTACCACTTCATCTCATCCTTTTTTCCTCTTTGTTTCTTCATCTTTTATACCCTGCTTTTGGTCATCTCCTCTGCTTCCCCTCTCCCTAAACCTTCTCTTGTTTTAACCATACTTTCTTTTTCTTAATTACATCGCTATAGTAGGGAATTGGGTCAGCTATAGTCTTGAGAAGGGCAGATGTGGGAAGCATGCAGAGGAACAGACACTTGGGCTGAGATTAAGACTTACCTCTGGAAATGAGGTCCAGGGGAATAGGGGCTCTGTCTTGGTTTCTTCTGTATCCCCAAACGAGAAAACAGGGTCTGGAATGTACATGTGCTCAATAAATGTTCATCGAATAAATAAGTGAAACACAGACAAAGTATGTACGGTTGCTACTATAATGCATCACAAATGACAATGAGGCAGTAGTCATTGCTCTTACTGGAGATAATGACAACATTTCAGAAATCATTGCAGAAATATGAGGGAAAAAAACCCTAATTGATAAAACCATCCTAACCCAACCACTATTACATTTCTATTGTTATTCTTTCAGTATTTTATAATATGCATGGGAAATATGAAACTTATTTTCAAAAGAAACAATCTCCTTTATCTATAAGACATCACTAAAGACAAATTTAGGTGATGTTGCCTAAGTAAGTGTGAAATGACCCTTGATAATCCTTGTCAGTACAAAAAAGCATGTGGTATAAATTATAAAAGACATATATTCTCTTGCTGGCTCCTACTCTAAGGGTATCAATGTTCTCATCTGTAAAATGAGAGGATTGGGGCTCCATAATCTTAAAGGTCTTCTTAGAGTCTGAAATTTAATGATTCCTAAATTTAATTGTTTTACATTCTGATCGTAAAGCAGTTTGTATATATTTACATATTTATGTATATAGCGTTATATGTTTATATATAATAAACTTGGACATAGGAGCTCCTTCCATGAGGAAGGAAAACAGATTTTAGAAATTCACATTAAAAAGCCCTTTCTAATTTTTCAGGACTATCTTTTACCTGGAGGAATTGCAGTAAGTAGTTTCACTTACTAGATAGACTGATTATTAGTAATGTAAATTCCCAAAGATAAATTTTTATCCTTATAAACCAATAAAATAGACAGTTAATCCAAAACAAAGTTACAACAATAAATCAGCTAGGCATATCGTAATCTAAGGGGAAGAGCCAGGGTAAAACAATTTGGTTCACTGGTACAGAACTGGGGTACGGAAAATTCTATCATTAGGTTTCCACCGCTAATGAAGTTAGTAATGCAGGAAATTCTCCCTTGGAGAATTCAAGATCAACAACCCCTTTCCCCCACTTTCTGTTTTTCTAAAGACCAAACCACCATTTTCTCCTGAGGATAACTTGACATACACGATTACTTCATTAATCTAGATATTATCTTCTTTTGGAGGTCGCAGTAGAATTGCCCTCAATTGAAGCTTTAACTCCTTCATTGCCACCGTCACCAGGCAGGTGATGGCTGAAGGGACAGGGGAGGTTTAAGGCGACGCGCCCACAGGTGGCCAAAACATGTCAGCTAGGGATATTCAGTTTCGGTTGCTTCTAGTCTTTAATTTAAATAGCCTAAAGCAGTCACAATTTCAAAAGAACCAGAATTGAATTCGTGCCGCAAGCAGGTAAATCGAAGTATACGAGAATTGATTCCCAGCCCGAAGGCTGATGCTGAATTCAGACTAGCAGCCACACTCCAGGATTTCCAAGGTAGTACATGAAAGAAAGAGAATCTGGGACTATTTACACACGCGTTTCCAGCACCAAACATCGGATAGGCGTTCATCGGCATTGTGTTAACCACCTTAATACCGGGAATCGTCTTATTAGATTGCAAAATTCATGTAATTTCCCAGTGTCTGTTGCCGGCCAACAGTGGATACCTTGCAATTCCCCCTGGCCATCCGCCCCTGGCGTCTGGAAAAATCCCCGCGTTCGATTCCCCGCGCTGACCGCGGTCTTTTGCTGCCCCCTGCCGGGCTCTCACGTCGTGCTACGGAGGATGGCGAGATTACCGCGCGGGGGCGCAGGGTCGGTGACGTCACCTCTGCGCGCGTCCCACGGCCGGAAGTTAGTCTTGTCCATTTCCGCCCCTCGGTGACGCGTCAGACACCAGAGGCGGAAGTAAAAGCTGTGTCCGGCGGGTAGGGGCAATTCCGGGTGAGGTGGAGAGTTTGTTGCTGTGTTTTCCTTTCTATTTGTTTTTTAGAAGAGGGTCTGGGTGACTCAGCTGTACCGCGCAGCCCCTTGAAGAGTTGTCCTTGGGGGAGGAAGAGGGCTGGAAAGAGCCTACGGTGTAGAGCTACCTTGGTTTTGAGTTAGACCCACCTGGGTTCGAACCCTTGCTTTAGCTAGCTAAGACAAGTAATAAGGGAGCTCGGCGCTGTTTCAGATTTTGTAATTTTAGGGATAATGCCTACCTTTTCAGTTGTTGTGGGCGGTTGACTAAAACAATGTGTATGAAGCACTTAGCTTTGGTTTTACAAAATATATTCGTGATTCTTTACCTTTTTCAGGCGTTTACTTGCCGTTTTCTTTTCAGTGTGTCTGAGAGCTGCTTAGTTTGCAAGAGGTAGTGCATCCCACAAAACACTATGCAACGTTAGCTTGGCTCAAGCACTTTTATCTGTATTGTGAAGTCCTGACAATGTTTTGTTTTGTTGCCATTTCTAGAGACAGCTGTTCTCCAGCATTTCTGGAGGGATGCCAAGTCTTTCCTTAAGACAAATAAGGTGAGAAATGCATTGCTGTAAACATCTCCAAACTTAGTTTGCTGTATGTAAAGACCAGCTGGAATGTGGTACGTTAGGGCCAGTGATTAGCCATTTCCATTAAAAGCATCTTTAACCGGCCAATTGTGGAGTGGAGGGGAATGTAAATCCTCTTCTTTTGAAGTTCAAGTTACAAGTACAGAGAATTTCAGTGTGTTTCTTAGTTTGATAGTTGGCCCTTGGGATAATGGTTTTGGTTAATTAAAAGCATGAATTTGAGAGACAAATTGAAGTCAATTTTGGAATACTTACTGTTTTTGAAATTTGTAGTTAAGGGAGTTGATGTTTCTTGCATTAGGCTATTTAAATATTTATTCACCTTTTTAGATTTTATAAGAGTATTTGAATGGAGATTGGCTGCTAAGAGTAAAACCTCATTGATATTTTTCAAGTTTGACCTTTTTTGTGCTGCAATCTGAAAAATAGAGAAAGGTTATGTGTGTGTGTGTGTGTGTGTGTGTGTGTGTGTGTGTGTTTTCCATTGTTTTTTACACCCCAGGCTAATTTAATTTGTTTAAAATTTGTCTGACTGCAAAATAACACATTTATTACAGAGTCCAAGCTTGTACCATTCACCACAGGACAGCCAGTATATTGAGAGACAAAGCGTTGAGGAAAGGAAGGTAACTTTCATTCCTTGTGCCAGCAAACTGAGAAGATGGTGGACTAATGTCCTAAAGAACTGTCTTAAATCAATATGAATTTTAGGCTCCTTTTAATATTAAGGGAAGGGGAGTGGGTTGCAAAAGGAAACTGAAGATCACAGACATCTGGTCATCGAGGGTCCCAGAGGGTTGAAAAAATTCTTAGTTCAGGCAGGTCTGCTGTTTCTATAAATCTTTAACATAGTATTGTTACTTGTGTGCGTACTTTTCTTATCTCTCCAGGAGTTAGTTTTGGGAAAGGGTCAGTTACCATCTTTCTTCTAGAGTTGAACTGTAGACTACATTCTTCCTGTAATTAACTGGCCTATGTGCAGAGCAAGGCAGAGCTAAAGGATGTTACTTGCAGGGTGTCAGAAGCAAGATGAAGCTGGTCTGCAAAGCCTCCCTTCTATTGCTATAGCTTTCATTAAATAAAATATCAGTATTTCAGAAGTATATAGCCCCTGTTAATCTTTCAGAGATACCTGTTACTCATCTTTTCCCCTCTCTGTATATATTAATGCCTCCCCCCTTTAATATAAATGGTATTATCCTATCCATGCTTTTAAGCAGTTTGCCAATTAGGATATCTTGGATATATTTTGATTGCATTAGATCTGCCTCATTTCTTTTTAGTACCTGTATGGTAGTATGTTGCATAGATGTACCACAATTTAGTAATCATTCTATTATTGGTGGCCATTTGGGGTGGTTCTTTTTTGCTATAGCAGGTAATGTTACGATTATCCTTTTATGTTATGATCATGCTTTTCATAACAAGTGTGTATTCCTGTCCTTTTGTTTCCTTTGGATAATCTTCAAGAAGTAGAAATGCCGGGTTAAAGGATAAAAACACTTAAAATTGTGATAGATGGTTCCAAATTCCTTTCTAATAACAATATTTAAGAATATTAATATATTCTTAATATAAGAATATTAAGAATATATGGAATACATATATAGATATGTATTGTTATATATCTTAAATATTAAGAATTAATATATTCTTAAATATAAAGAATCCCTTATTTCTTCATATGTTCATTAACAGTCAATATTATTAATTACTATTGTTTTCAGGTTTTGCTGAGACTGCTCACATCATTTTGTGGGTAAATTTAATGCTTTTTAGTATTGTAACAAAGACCAAATTTCAGTTGCCAGTTCTAAGTCCATTTCAGCTTTTTTTCCCTATGTAAATAGAATACTTAGTTTTAGATTCCTTAGTAATAAATTATAAAGCAAATGATTCACTTCAACAGTAAGTATTTTAAGTTAAAGATTTGAGGGAAGATTGTATTTGAATGGGACCTTGTACTATGCATCAGCATCAGGAGGATGGGCCTTCGTGAAAGAATAGCAGCTTAAGCAAATGCAGGGAGACGGGGATGGGCAAGGATGTTGAAGATCAAAGGTTTGAGAAGCAATGCTGTCAGATAGTGAGGCTGTAGAACAGAAGAGATAGCTGGAGAGGTAGTTAGAACTAGGTGTTGAGGGCTTCGAAGGTCAATCTGAAGATTTTGCTTTCTTGGGGAGAGCTGTGTAAAGTCTTCGATCAGAGAATGAGCGACATAATCACATCTTTTTTTTCTTAAACAAGTGTCAGTATGGTGGTGTTTTGAGTGATGTTAGAGAAGCAAGGCAGGTGGCTGTTATAGACTGTGTAAGAGAGAATGAAGACTAGCAACAGAGTAACAAAAGAATGAAGTGGTTGGGTTTCTAAGATGCTGAAGAAACTGAATCCACATGATTTGATGACTGTAGGGTTGAGGAAGAGGAAGAGAGCAAAGCTCACTTTTAGATTTTTATCGTAAATGACTCTTAGGGTAGTGATAGTGATAGCCTTAATCAGAGGAGGGCAAGTTTGGAGGCGGGGAGAGATGCTCAGTTAGGTTTTGGGCATATTGATTCACTTGGAAGATATTTCCATGGAGAATGAGTTATACACAAAAGATGTAATATTTACTTGTGACAGATTTAAAAGAAATCTTAATAGATTTATTACTCTTTTATTAGGAATTTTGTCAGGTTTTTACTTATTTTTAGTTGAGTAGAATTAGTAGAATTTCTGTTGAACATTCTGTGCTTGTTCAGCCCTGTTCATCATTGTGCTAATCTCAACAAATTGCACTGTTTAGTAGTCTTCAAACTTTTTTGGTTGTGTACACTATCAGTAAAAAATGTTTATAAATGTAGCTCCAATATATATAATTTATTGATTAGTCATATGCATGTCTTACAGTACTATTATATTGTGTACATTATGAAAAATATGTAAAAAGTCGAAATTTTCAAAGGCTAAGAAAAATATAAATTGAAATTTTACTATTTTTTTCCTGCGTCCCATTGGTTAATGTTGCACCCCTCTTTAGAAAGCACTGGTCCAATCTCCAGCTGATAGTGTTCTGTCCCATTATCCAGTAGAGGTCACTCTTAAGTATCTGGAGGAGCAAACAGACTGTTGAACTGTGCAAGGTAGATCCTTCATTCTTTAGTTAGAAGGAGGATCTTATTTTTAAGTTTCTAAATTCATGCATTTTTGGAACAGTATTTAATTACAGAATAGTATGTGGTCTTACGGAGAAGTGAAGAATAATAAGCTCACTAGAGTATGTATGGATCAATCAAAAATATGCTTTTGTTGTTGTTTGATGTTTACTTTGTGAATGCCCTGCATTTGGGCTTGAATGTTACTTGATTCTATAGTTTTGGAATCTTTTCCCAGTTCTTTGAGAATCTGTAGATTATGTGAGCCACAGGAATGTTCTCAGCCTGTGGGCATAATCCAAGTTCTTGTTAAAATTGAAGTAATTGAAAGGACAGACACAAAGAGGCTTTCTTTGAAATTGATCTTTAAAGCAGTATCTTAAGCCCAAAAATGTTAGTGGTGGGTTGGAACCATCTATCTGTATTTTTGATTTTATGCTTAATTAGGAAAAGGGAAATGCCTTTTCTAAGTAAGAGTCCATTGTAAGTAATTAGAAGTCAAGCACTGTTTGTCATAGGTGTATATTCTAAAAAGGAGAAAGTACAGTTTTAAATATATGTGCTGTTGTATGACTCAGATCACAAGTAGCTTAGAAACAAATCATCAGATAGGTCGAATAACAGAAGACACTTTTTCTGCTGTTTTCCTCATAAAATATTTCCTATAAATAGAGATGTTCCTTTTAGTAGGGACCTATGATTATAATCATATACAAGTTCACACTTTCTGTGCTCCATTTATAAATGATCAGGAAACTGAGGTATTGAGGTTTTAGTTACTTCGTAGAAGCTGGAAGTTGTAAGTATTGTGCGACAGATGCGGACAGCCCTGAACTTGTATAGTATGGTGATGGGGTAGAGGAGGATGGTAAAAGTAATGTTTTAATGTTTATGTGCTATCTCAGCACAGTTCCAAATGTGGTGGACTATGTGGATTAAATATGCCAGCTAGATCATTTTGAAGATGAAATTTGGTTTGAAATTGTTGGGTTACAACCAATGGAATGACAAGTAAACTGAACGAGATGGAGATTGGGATCAGGAGCTGTTGACTAGAGGTCTATATAAGCTAAGAATTAAGACTCTAATTATAGCATGAATTTAGGAGGTACCATGAATGTAGAAAAAGATGTTTAAGATGGAAATTAGATAGTCTGAGGTGTTAGTTTTCAGGGCCGGATTTAGAGATCGAAAACGAGGAGGCCAGAGACAAAGAAGTCTAGTTATCTATAGGCAGGACAAGGTCAAAGATCTGGGAAACTGGAAGCTAAGGCAGAAATGGAAGTGTCAGTTATTAGAAATAAGGCTAAGGTCTGGAAACCAGGAGGACAAAGTAGAGATGGAGAGGGACAACTAGTTTTGGGTAGCCAAGGCAGACAACGCCAAATAAAAAGAGCAAGGTAGAAGCAGAAATAATTCTGGGGCAGTGATGGTACCATCCTGCTTTTCTTTATGTTAAAAATGGAAGCAGCTGTGGGCCCAGAATAATCAACAGAAACAGTGAACAAGCGAGTGAGAGTGTGGTGGTGGAATTGTTACCACAGCACCAGGAGAGCTGGAGCTGTAGGTATATTCTTACAGAAATGACCATGACGCTTACAGGATTATAATGTGGTTATTTAGCTGTTTGACACATGCATTTGTGTAATATTATATATGTTGTCTTATGCAGCATTCCAAAAGGTTTGGGCTACCTAACCATTATGGCACCAAGAAACCTCTGGCACATGAGAAGTAACTTTCTCTTTGGTTCAAGATGGATGATCCAATTTTCAGCAGAAATCCTCTTCAAATCAGTTTCAGTTAGGCTTTTTGGTGTAAAGTGTAGTAATGCAAACAAAGAGCCTTTGGAGAATGAGGATCTATTGAACAACTTACTTACTATGGGAGTAGATATTGACATGGCAAAGAAACGACAGCCTGGAGTTTTTAATAGAATGGTTACTAATGAGCAGGACCTGAAGATGTTCCTTCTATCCAAAGGAGCTAGTAAAGAAGTGATTGCTAGCATCATATCAAGATATCCACGAGCCATAACACGTACTTCTGAAAGTCTTTCAAAACGGTGGGATCTTTGGAGAAGGATTATGACATCGGACCTTGAAATTGTAAATATTTTGGAACGTTCTCCCGAATCCTTTTTTCGATCCGATAACAACCTAAACTTAGAGAATAATATAAAGTTTCTCTACTCAGTTGGATTGACCCGTAAATGCCTTTGTCGATTGTTGACCAATGCCCCTCGTACTTTCTCCAATAGTCTTGAGCTGAACAAACAGATGGTTGACCTTTTGCAGAAAGTCTGTTTGTCATTGGGTCACAACGATCCTGCAGATTTTGTCAGAAAGATAATTTTTAAAAACCCTTTCATCTTAATTCAGAGTACCAAGCGGGTGAAAGCTAACATTGAATTTTTACAGTCAACTTTCAACTTGAACAGTGGGGAACTGCTTGTTCTGATATGTGGTCCAGGAGCTGAAATCCTAGACCTTTCCAACGATTATGCCAAAAGAAACTATACAAATATCAAAGAGAAGCTGCTTTCTCTTGGATGTACTGAAGAAGAGGTACAGAAGTTTGTCTTAAGCTATCCAGATGCGATCTTCTTGGCAGAGAAAAAGTTTAATGATAAAATAGACTGCCTCATAGAAGGAAAAATTTGCATTTCACAAATAATTGAAAATCCTCGGATTCTGGATTCAAGCATAAGTACTTTAAAAAGTCGAATCAAAGAATTGGTAAATGCTGGCTATAACTTGAGTACATCAAACATCACTCTTCTGTCTTGGAGTCAAAAAAGATATAAAGCTAAATTGAAAAAGTTAAGCAGTTAGAACATTGTTCAGGGACTTTTAAAAAGTCAATCATATAATATAGTGATATTTTGAATTTGGGCCTTTCAGAAAGGAGAGTTGATTTTTTAACTTCAGATATATAGTGATCCTTTGGATATTTGGCTTTATAGATTAATAAAAACTATTGGTATGCTGGAGTATCGTCCTCTTAGCTGTCTCTTCTGTAGTTTGAATTAATGCAACATACCATTAGATGATGTAGGCTGTGGCTGCTTTACAAATGGCAGTTCCTCAGTGCCAAGGCAGAACAATGTGTAGGAAGATAGAAAGTACAAAATAAGCTTTTGTTTCTTCTGTTCAGATTAAAAAATTGACAGACTCATTTAAGTAGTT
The DNA here is from genome assembly GCA_963575035.1 of Avahi laniger. NCBI lineage: Eukaryota > Metazoa > Chordata > Mammalia > Primates > Indriidae > Avahi > Avahi laniger. The sequence continues at coordinate 96,223 of CAUYSK010007283.1, read as the reverse complement.
ATATTTCCTCTCATGATTTCGAATGGCAACCTGCTTCTCCTTTCCTTTGTGTGTGTGGTTCATGTTAAAAAGTAGAATGCCAGTAAAAATAGTAAAAGTCTGACAAAGTAGAAAAGAGGGATTTTTCATCCCAAGTTTTGCATTCTCCATTTAAACCATTAGTGTGCTTTCTCCACTTCCCCTAGGATTTACTGTTGGTGTATCCTGATTTCTTTGAAGACAAGGGCAACTGTAGTAAGCAGAATAATGGCCACCTAAAGACACTGATGTCTTAACTTCCAGAAGCTATGAATATGTTATGTTACGTTGCAAAAGAAGTTTGCAGATATGATTAAGTTAAATGTGATTAAGTGCCTTGAGATGGGGAAATTATCCTGAATTATCTGAGTGGATCTAATATAATCATAAGGGCCCTTAAACGTGGAAGAGGGAGGCTAAAAAGGAGGTCAGAGTAATGCAAATAAGAAAGACTTTTGACCACTTTTGATGGAGGTCAAAAGGAGGCTTTGAAGGAGGAAGGGTCCATGAGCCAATGTATGCAGGTGGCCTATAGATAATGGAAAAGGCATGGAAACAAGTTTTCCCCAAAACCCCCAGAAAGGAATGCAGCCCTTCTGGCACTTTTTTAGCCCAGTGAGACTGTTGTCAAACTTCTGATCTACAGAACTGTAAGATAATAAATTTGTGTTGTTTTAAACCATTGAGCGTGATAATTTGTTACAATAGTAAATGATATAGGAACTACATAGATGATTAGTCACATTATAGGTGAAGTCACAAAATACAGTCTTTTTAGTATTATATCTGTATTTCTAACGCTTATAAGAGTAATTGCATTTTTCTAATCTATCTACTTTTTTGAAATTGCTAATAATTTAGTGTGTGTAAAGTCCTTTAAATGTATGCATGAAAAGCTAAATGTAAATAAATTCTGAATAAAGGAATGTTTTTTGCCTAATGAATGTAGTTTAAAGAAATGGTGATCACTTCTGTATATTTATATTTTGTTGGCATTTTATCTAGTATAAATAATGAGGAATTTCTAGAGGCATTGTTTTTAAAAATGATAAATCAGATGATGTGTGTTTCTTGAAGATACAATCTAGCTCTGATATAAACTGAAAGAGAAGAGACAAGTTATATGACCTTAATTTTAATTATTTTCCAGAGGGATTTGTTTTCTAGTTATGGATTTTGAATTAAATAACATAATTATGCTCAACCTTTTAAACCTTAGTTGCTATCAGTGATGGCTCAAAAAAAATTATTCCTACCATTGAGAAAACAAAATGTCTGCTTTTCCAAGGCCATTTATATGTTCAATGATACTCTTATTATAATCTTTAGTAATCTGATGGCAAAAGCATGGCATAGTTTAGAAAACAAGAGCTTTAGAGAGGCTTTTCTTTAGACCGATATATCTGGGCATCATTACTGAATAACACTAACTTTGTGTACAAAATTTACTGAACTTATTTCCCCATCTGTAAGATTAAAAATTGACCTTGCAAAGTTGGTAAGAATCAAATGAGAAACAGACTGTAAGATTTCTTGTGTTTAGTAACTATTCCATCAGTGGTAGCTGTTATAAAATTGAATTGTATACTTTAATAGGCAAATTGTATGATATATGAATTCTGTATCAATAAAGCTGCTTTTGAAAATACTATTTTAACTTTTTATATTTATAGAGTTGTGCAACTCTTAGTCCACTTTCTGTTGCTTATAACAGAATACCTGAAACTGGGGAATTTTTAAGAAAATGAGCTTATTTCATAGAGTTAGGGAAGCTGAGAAGTCCCATGTTAAGGGGTTGCATCTGGTGAGAGACTTCTTGTTGGTGGGGACTGCCTGAAGAGTCCTGTGGCACCACAGAGTGTCAGATGGTAAGTGATAACATGCTCAGTTTTCTCTTCCTCTTCTTATATAGCTACTGGTCCCACTCCTATGGTAACTAGTAAATCCACTAACCTGTTGATCCGTCAGTCCATTAATTCAGGCCTTCCTGATGGCAAAGCCCTCATGATCCAATCACTTCTTAAGGGCCCCACCTGTCAATACTGCCACATTGGGGATTAAATTTCAACATGAGTTTTGGAGGGGACAGATATTTAAACTATAGCGGCAACCGTCACCATAATCTAGTTTTAGAATATGTTTGCACCCCATAAAAGAAACCTTGTACCTAGTAGCAGTCAATCCCCATTATTCCCCTCTTATCACTGTCCACCTCCCTTGCCCTAAGCAAAAACTAATCTATCTCTATAAATTTGCTTATACTGTACATTTCGTATAAATGGAATCACAATATGTGGTCTTTTGTGACTGGCTTTTCAGTTAGCGTCATGTTTTCAAGATTCATCCATATAGCACACATCGGTATTTCTTTTTAATGCCAAATAATATCCAATATATGGGTACTGTAGTATTATTTGGACTAAATTTTGTTATGGCTTAAAACGGAGTTTTAATTCCCTAAATCTTCTGAATTGTATGGGAGTATTTTCTGAGGATTGCTTTGGAATCTAACAAGTTTATAAGGAACTTGAGGGAGGTGGGTGGAGAAAATAAAAGTTTTTTTGCATCAGCAGATCAGGAGGACTATAACTGGGCTGATAAGAGACAACAGTTGCAAGTGGCCAGAGAGAATGTGGGCTGCACAGAAATACAATACAGTACTTGATTGTTTGGGCAGTAGCAGGTTAGGGGGGAACAACTTTGGAGAAACAAATGGAAAATGCCTGTCAGGCAATATTAATGTGTCATAATTTCGAGTCTGAGGCAGTATCAATTCTTTTTTTAAAAATGGAATTATAAAAATCTTAAGTAATTTTTTTCATAAGTGAAAAGAAAATCCATGTTTATAATGGGAAAAATGGATAGTAAATCACAAAATAGGAAAAAAACTATAATATTATCTCCCAGAGATAATCAATGTGTTAGGTAGATAGTTAGGATCTCCCGCTCTTCTCGGGACAAGTGTTCCCTGTTCTGGTGCTGTTTGGAACAATTGCTCCACCTGGGAAGAAGGATAAGAGCAGGCACTCCATTTCGGTGCTGCCCCACCCTTAATCCTATCCGGAGCAACTGCTACACCTGGGGAAGGAGGCAATGCTTTATCAGTCTAGGAATTCCCCAGCCCAGGCATAATAAGATTTAGAAGGTGACCTAGAGTAACTTAAGGGTAATTAATATGCCATTAGCTTGAATCTCCATTACAGTGGAGATGGAATTTTGAGGACACCTGCTGATCATGTGATAACATCCTACACCTCCCAAGAGTCCTCCTCCAGACTGGGCTAATAAAAGGAAAGAATCTGAGACATCAGAGAGTAGTGAGTAGGTCAGTCAGTCAGTCAGTGAGTTGGTCTGTCTCACTCCACTTGCCGAGACAGATCCAGTCTATTCTACAATAAAGACTGCTCTTGTGAAACTGCCCCCTTCCTGAGGTTACTGTATTGGCCTTGCTGGTGATTTTTCCAAGAAAGTAGTCAGAGGTCCAGGATAATAGTATGGACTTGACACTTTGGTGTGTCTGGTCATTCTTCAGCCAAGAGCTCACCAAGAACCCGGCGCAGACTTCCATGATGACATCTTTGGTGCCGAAACCTGGGATTCTGACAAGTAAACATTTTGGTGACTCCTCCTGTTGTTTTTCTTTGTAGAATATATCCATACATGGATGTAATATGGGTAGGTATGTGGCATATATATATTTGAGACCAAATTGTATGTATCTTATAAATTGTTTATTTTTTAATCTTTTTTCTCCCTGTACTTCAATAAGCTAGTCTATATAGTTTATTTTAACCTAATAGATCCTGAATATATTAAGTATTCTTCAGTAATTAATTATAGTATCAGTTATTTACCTGTAACATGCTTTTTAATAATTGCATGGAATTCTGTTGTTTGGATAAACCATAATTTCTCTAGTCAATTTCTCACCATTGACCAGAGTGAGTAAATGTTAGTAAATTAGTAATTTTTTGAAAATCCCATTTAGATTATTTCAGCATTCCATTTTTCAGCATTTGTATACTTTATAAGTTAAAAATTTGCTTTAGAAAATATAAATGTTAAGGGTGCTGTCCTCTAAATATCAGATGGATCTGCAAAATTTCATTTTTTAATGAAAGCCATTGTGCATGCTAAATTATTGGCATAAATTTGAGGGCTCTCAAATAGCATTTAAAAAAACTGTAAGAATTGGGACAATATCAAAGATTATAAAGAAAAAAATGAATTTCTTCATAATGAATTTAGCAGGAAGGAATAAAAAAATGAGTATTTGTAAAAGGGTTTATTGGATTATTAAACTAGTTATTTCTCTCTTTAGTGTAATTTCTAAGACTAGGGTAGGCACATGGTCTGTGGCTAAAGATCCAATAATATGCTTTCATGTAAAACCTGACTATTGGCTCCTTCCTTGTTAGACTGTAATGCCCCTTACTTCATACTCACAAATATGATCCAGTGGGGAACTTGGGGAGAATATGTTGATGGTAGAACCCTAGCCACAAACTTTAATAGTTGTGGACTATTGTTTGGCACAAGCAAGATAGCATAGTAGGACTGTATTATTATTAGATTTTTGGGAAGAGATCATAGCAGAAGCACAGTTGCCCAACATTAGAGTAGGAAGAAATGACTTCATAGTCTTCATAGTCCTCCAGGCATTATCTTTGGGGGAATGAGATCCTGGGTCTGATTGGCCACCAGGTGACTTGGGAGACAGGTGTTCTAAACTAGCCAATAGGTCCTAGACTGAGGCTATTCTTTCACTCCTTACTTGATTCTCTCTCTTTTTTTTTTTTTTTTTTTTTTGAGACAGAGTCACACTGTGTTGCCCGGGCTTGAGTGCCGTGGCATCAGCCTAGCTCATAGCAACCTCAAACTACTGGGCTCAAGCGATCCTTCTGTCTCAGCCTCCCGAGTAGCTGAGACTACAGGCATGCGCCACCATGCCCGGCTAATTTTTTCTATATATTTTTAGTTGTCCAGTTAATTTCTTTCTAATTTTAATAGAGACAATGTCTCGCTCTTGCTCAGGCTGGTTTCGGACTCCTGAGCTCAAAGAATCCGCCCGCCTCGGCCTCCCAGAGACCAAGATTACAGGCGTGAGCCACCCCTCCCGGCCCTTAGTTTATTCTCTTTTGCCTCAGGAACTTGGTATGGGACTGAGCTGTGATGGGATCAATTTTGAGGAGTTGGGGAAGGCATCCATGGTGAATGTTATAACCAGGTCATCTGTATCTTCTTGCTCATTTTCATGTTTCTGGTCTTCTCTCAGTTGATGGTCTTTCTGCTTTTCTTTCTTTTGGACTTCTCAGGATGGCTGACTTCTACCCTTTTGCTTTCACATACTTTCTTATTCTTTATAATACACAGAGGTTAGTCAAAAGGAAAAAACCAAAATGCATATAGATTTTTTTTTTGGCTATGATCTAAACCATATTTTTGGCAGGGACTTCAAGCCTTTTGACTAATTTCTGAATGAATTTTGGCATAGACATAAAAGACATACTGATGGAATCTCATTTTCTGTCCCATTTTCACTATTTATCAAATTGTTATTTGGAATTTGTTTTTCCTTAATATTGTGTGAAGATTGAGCTTACGTACATGAATTGCTTTGTGTTAATCATGAATGATTTTAACATAATGGTGTGATGGTTTTTCCATCTGCATTTTGAATATCCCAATGCCACCTTCACCAACTGTTTTGGTACCTTCAATTTATGCCCACCATGATTTTCTTTCTTTTTTAAAATTTTACAGTAGAAATGAATTATTCATTAATACACAATCCTTGTAAAAAGTCTTTGAACAATACAAAGAAACAGTCTCAGCTAACCTGTATATCATGAGGTTGAGGAGATATCCTTTTATTCTTTGTTCACAAAGATGTTTGTTTATTTAAATCAGGGATGAATGATGGTTTTTAAAAAAATCCTTTAAAAATCCCTTAATTCTTTAGTGAGTGACAGCAGTGAATTTCTTCATATCACCATTTGTTTTACTGAAATAAAACCTATGCCACATTCAGTTAGGATTTTCATTAGTTTTCATAGAGGGATTGGTCTATAGATCCCCTCACCTTTTATTGTGAAAGTTTTGGTTCATAGATTCTTTATTAGGGGACAGAGGTCACTGCTTTGTCAGGTTTTTTGGATCAGGGTTGTGCTAGCCTCATAAAATTAATTTGGAAGCTTACTATTTTTTTCCCCTATATTTTGGAAATGTGAAAACTGGGAATTATCATTCCTTTAAAGTTTGGCAGAAGTTGTCTATAAAATCATCTGGACCTGGTGTCTTGTTCAGAACTGATCCTTGACAATAATGGAAAGTTGCTTTAAAGGTTTATATAAAGAAAGGCTTTTGACCTATATCTTTTTGGTAGACATTGGTATAAAGCTCTCTTGTCCTAGTTAATGAATTTTGCTTTGAATTCTACGTTGATAACATTGCCATGCTTTGTGTCCATACAAATTGTACATGTTCATAACAGCTTTACTTGGAATAACCAAGAACTGGAAACAACCCAGTGGACATTGAACAACATGGAATGGATGAGTAAATTGTGATGTATTCATGCGGTGGAATACTACTCAGTAATACAAAAGAATGAGGTATCGATACATGCAACAACATGAGTAAATCTCAAAATATTACGTTAAATGAAAGAAGCCAAAGAATACAATCTGTGTGATTCCATTTCTATAAAGTTCTGGACAATGCTAATTGGTCTGTAGTGACAGAAAGCAGATCGCTGATTAGTGAGACAGGGATGAGTGAATGGGAAAGGCCATGAAGGAGGGACTACAAAGAAGTGCAGGGAAACTGGGGAGTAATGTATATTCATCATCTTGATGGTGATGATGGTTTTGTGAATGTATTCAGATGTAAAAACATATCAAATTATGTCTTAAATTTGTGACATTTAGTATACTTCAGTTATACCTCAGTGAAATTGAATAATCTATACATTCAACACTGATTTGAAATGCCACCTTTATCTGATACTAAATTTCCATGACTGTATGTGTTTCTAGACCCTCTTCAACTCTACTAAACAAATGTATTTGACTTTGTTTCCATATTAATATAAAGAATTAGAGAGTATCTCTTTTCAGTAAAGGTGTTGGGAGACCTGGGTAACCATCTGAAAAAAAATATTGGTAGATTCATATTCATACACCAGAATAAATTCCAAATGGAGTGGTCATGAGCTCTAAACCGCTAAAGTCCCTGACTTGGCCTTAACTTATACCACGACCAGGCCATGGCATGAATTAGACACTGGGACTAACATCAGTGTCTTTTCATTCTAGAAGGCTTCTTGGAACTTGACTGGGACCCATGGACTGGAATTTACCAAGAGAGAAGCTGACCCCTGCTTTGTTCTTACTATTCCAGGAGTGCAGACAAAGTTAGACCTCCAGTTGGGCGTGGCGGCTTGTGCCTGTAGTCTCAGCTAATTGGTAGGCTGAGGCAGGGGGGTTGCTTGAGCCCCAAGAGTTTGAGTCGAGCCTAGGGAACATAGTGAGACACCATCTCTTAAAAGTTAAACTTTGGCTTTTCCGTCACAAGAAAACAAGGGCTCTTATGAAGTCCCAAGCCCTGTTGAGAACGTTTGTTTAATTAATAAATTGACTGGATTTACTCTATTGGCAGCCACACAGCCTCCTTTTCTAGGGAAAATAGGGTGCAATGACTCGAGTTAGAGGCATTCCTGTCTTTTTTCTTTTTCTTTTTTTGCTTTCCTGCATTTAGGGAATACAGATTGTCATGTTATACCTTAAATATCAACTTAAAGACACTTTATAACAAAATTAGTGCACTTAGGTTAGCATTATCCTACTTTGTATATTTGAATATCTCTCTGACCCACTGAGCTTCTTCAGAAAACTTTTGCTCCTGCCTGAAGCTTTATGACAGCATTTCATATAAGCACAGTATAGGTGGCTATAGCATATTGGTTTAGCTTAATGTGATAAACTTTCACAGAATTAAACTTTAATTTAGTGTGTGATGAATAACTGATAACATAAATATATAAATTATATATAACTGATAAAAAATTCAAATAAGGTCTTAATAATTCTATATTTGTGCACAGAACTTCATGAACTACAGGGGGAACTGTAGACAGAGGTTTGGCTATAGAGTTTTCTTAAAGTTAGCTAGCTGTAAGTCTGGCTGATAATTCAAACTAAATAAATATTTGAATAAATCAAACTAAACTAAATGATATACTTAGGGTACTTTTTTGCTTTTTTATCTAGGTTTAATATTCTGTTTGTTACATAACTTTAATGATTAAAAATATACAGCAATGTCTTTGTACTTAGTTACTACGGCCGGATCTTCTGTTCTTGTTTAATTTTCACCTTTAAATCTGTGGTATTTGTTGTGTGTCTGTGCACAAACCCCAATATAGGGTGGTATGTTCTCTGCATCATTACAATTGATCCAATATTTTACTAACTTTTTCATCCTTTTGGCATTATGAGGAGTTCTTTTCTTTTTAAACAAAGATCCTAATTCTGACATCTGAAGTGAGGGAATCAGATTTTGTTGTGAGAATAAATGTTATATACACATTATAAACTATCCTTGATTTCTCCATTATTTAGAAAACATTGAAAACACAAATGTATGTGCTCTTGGGTCCCCCATGGTATCTAACATAGCTGCTTTAATGACCTTGGCTCGCTTAACTTGATTTGGTGAACAGTTCTAGATATGAGGATCAGTATGTAAGGGAAAATGATAAATCGTAGAAAAAAGTGAAATACTTGTAGTATAAAGCACCACATATACAAAGCATGTCCTAGATTTTATGGTAGCTACAAAACAGGTTGAAACCTCTGCAGTTAAATAATATGTCTTTACTGTCTGCCACTTGGTGAGGATCAAGTTAAATTCTGGTTCACAATCTACCTGACATCTGAAGACTTGACAGCAGACTCTGGAACAGAATTGTCATCAGATAGAGAAGGTCCCTTCCTCTCACATCCCTGTCCCCCATGGCAAAGTTAATACCTATTTAGGTAAGTTTTGCCTTGTGTTCCTTTATTTTCTTCTCCAGAGTCAGTGAACAAAGGAGACACCTTTGTGATGACTTGATAAACTAGGACCTTCAGGGAACCTAAGAACAACCCTTTCCCCTTTTCTTTCCCAATCAAACTGATGTTTATATAATGACCACAGTTCCGGTCACTGCCAAGATTGAGGTCCTTGGGAGCCCAGAAGAACTCAGTAGTAGCCTTGATAGTTTCTTGGTTTGTTTATAAAAATAACATCTTTTCCTGGTTGCAAAATATTCATATAATTACACAACATTGGAAAATACAGAAAAGCGCACATAAAAAGAGTACTTACAATCCCAATACCCCAGAGATGGCACTTGTTAACATTGTGGTATATAACTTTCTAGTTTTTTTCTTATGCATGTATGTTTTGTATAGAAAACAAATATCTCTTTTCTGGCTGAAATTAAGTAGATAATTTATTGAACACATATTTGTCGAGTACTGACCATGCACTATTATGTGTGACACTGGATTCTTATGTAATAATGGTTTTAAACTGATTTTTATAAATATATGGTGAGCATTCTTCCACATCACACACCATTTGTGACCTGTTTTTAGATAAATTGGAGACTTGACAAGCCTGGTCCTCTGTGGTTAAGGGAATGTGCCATTTAAGAACTATAAAGGAAGAGACTGGCCTCCCAGGAGGCCTGGTGTGGGCTCGAGAGGTCACCATATGGTATTAATAGTGCTCAAAGATCAGCCAGAGACTCTCATCTTGTATCCACACAACATGATGGAAGTTCCTGGAAAGATTATCAAAGACTGATAGGAATGTACGAGGAACACTTGGGAGGTGTAACTTGAGACTCATCTCTAAATCATACAATGAATTAATGTTGTGATAAAAAGAATGATTCAATCTATTGGCTAGTGTTGGCCTATTTAGAAATGAAAAGTATTAGAATGCTTCTGGATTGCATATTTGAATCTGTCTAATTTTTCCAAAGATGATCCAGAATTGAAGTCTCTAGTGTTTTCACTTAATTCTTCTTTTAAAATTGACAAAAATTTTATATATTTATACTGTATAAATGTTTTGATATCTGCATACATTGTGGAATAGTTAAGTCAAGGTAATTAGCATATACATTATCCCACATATGTTTTTTTTTTTTGTGGTGAGAGCACTTAAAATCTACTCTTAACCCTTTTCTAGTATATAATACATTGTTATTAACTATAGTCACCATGTTATACAATGATCTCTTGGACTTATTCCTCCTGTCTAACAAATTTGTGTCCTTTGATTAACATCTATACAATCCTGCTCCCAACCCCAAGTAAACACCATTCTAGTCTCTGCTTCTATGAATTTGTATTTTTAAAATTCTACATGTGAGATCATGTGGTATTTGTCTTTCAATGCCTGGCTTATTTCACTTAACATAAGCTTTCAGATTCATCCATATTGTCACAAATGACAAGATTTCCCTTTTTAAAGGCTGAAGGCTGAAGAGTATTCCTTTGTGTATTTATACCACATTTTTTTAATCCATTCAGCTGTTGACGGACACTTAGGTTGACTCTAACTCAGCTATTGTAAATAATGCTGCAATGAACACGAGAGTGTAGACATACTGATTTCTTTTCTTTGACATACTAATTTCATTTCCTTTGGAAATATCCTCGGAGTGGGATTGCTGGATCATCAGAAATGACTTTAATTCTGCCATATTCTTCTCTAGGCACTTCTTGAATTTTTTTTTTTTTTACCTCTAACCTTTTCATTTCTAGCCAATCCCTACTCTTAAATATTCTATACAGTACCCCTTAAATAATTTTCTTGACCAACATTGGGTCTATACTGCTAGGCTGAGCAGACCTTTCCCTACCTATCACGGAGCTTGCAGTCTAGCAGAGGAAGATAGAACAAAAAGCAGTAAAACATACGAATAAATATGTAAGTACGAATTGAGAAAAGTGTTACAAAGAAACAGTTCTGGGATGGAAAATAAAGGGCAGAAACCCTTAGACTCGCTGATCTGGAAGGGCCTTTTAGGGAACTAATGTGTAAGCTGAGACTTGATGGATGAGAAGGAGACAGCCAAAGAGGCAGGCAAAGCTTTCTAGATATAGGAATGGTTGATGTGAAGGCCTTGGTAATTAGAAGATTAGTATTATCTTAGAAACTGAAGGATGCCAAGTGCTGCTGGAGAATAGTGAGTGGTGGGGGAAAGTGGCTTTAGATGAAGTCACAGAGATGGGTGAGGATGTGGGGGTGCTGGAATCATATAAAATTATATGCAGGACCTCTAAGTCCATGATAGGAAGATTGTGTTTTAGGACAATTAGAAACCATTGAGACATGTTAAGCAAGTAAGAAATATAATGGGACTTACATTTAAAAAGGATTTCAATAACTTTTGAAGAGAATCGTTTAAGATGGGACAACTGAGGAAACATGGAGATCAATAGGAAGCCCTTGCAGTAGTCCAGGCCAAAAATGATGATGGTGACAATAGCTTTGGGTGAAGGTGATGACTATATGCTATAGTAGCACTGTCCAATAGAATTACAATATGAGCCACAAATATAAGCCAAATGTATACTTTAAATTTTCTTTTAATCACATTAAAAATGTAAAAAGAAATAGGTGAAATTAATTTTAGTATTATAGTTTACTTAACCCAACACATAAAAAAATTATCACTAAAATGTAATCAATATGAAAGTTATTAATGAGATATTTGACATTCTCTTTTTGTACTATGTCTTCAAATCTGATGTGTATTTTACATTTAAAGCGCATCTCAGATTGGACCAGCTCCCTTTTAAGTGCTCAATGGCCATATGTTGCTAATGACAGCCATATTGGATAGCACAGCCCTATAGAATTTGGTGATGGATTGGATGTGAGGAATTAGGGAGTGGGATAACTCTTTGGTTTTTAGCTTAAGCAATGGGTATCTGGCAGTACCTTTTGAGATGTAACAAATCGGAGGGGAAGAAAGGGTGTAAGATTCAGGCAAAAAAGCTTTCAGCTTTGGGCATATTAAACTTGGAATATATGGAGAGACAAGAAGGATGACTGCAAGTAACCCTGACACTTCCTGTGGATGGGCTGGCAATGAGCTGTCACTGATGGCTCTTTTTCCCCCCCGGCAAGAGGTGCTGCAGTTCATTACCCCTCTCAACAAGATCTCCAGGTATCATCAGCACTGTTCTCAGCACTAGCAGGCACCTGTTTGATAACCAGGTGCCCCAAATATATAGTTGTCTGTGCTCACAAAGCTCTCTAAAGACTGAGAACAATGTTGGGAAGGGACACTCTGTTGGATTATATAATGATGGTGTGTCCAGTTGCACAATGACCCAAGCACACTTCTCCACAGGATGGCTAGAAGACAAGGGACCCATGAGTTCTATCGTGTCTCAAGTGATGCTTGCTGGCATTTATCAGAAGCTCTTTTCTGGACATCATGCTGGTAGGACGTCCAAGTAGGTATGTCAAATAAATCATTTGACATAAATAAATAAATCTGTTAGTGGAGTTCAGAGGGGAATTTTGAGGTAGAACTATAAATTCTGGGATCAATAGCTTAAAATCTTGAGAATGGTTTAGAAGGGGAGCAGAGAGCCTAGGCCTCAGCCTGAGGTTCTCTCACATTTGGAGGTTAGGTGAGAAAAAACCTAGGGATGGATGGAATCATGGAATCTAGGAGAGAAGAGTATTTCAAAAAGGAGGCAGTAGTGATGCTGTGATAAGAGGCTGAATAGGAATTCTGCATAGGTTTCATTATTGCCTTCTCTTGAAATGCAAGCCTCTGACCTTCAAATCCCTCCACCAGCTGCCTCCCGTCCACCACTTCCCCTTCACTTTTTAGTTTTGTTTGTTTCCCTAAACCTGTTTTCTTGTGCTTTTCCCCATATCCAGTTCTATTATAATATTAATAATATAGTGTTTTTATGTTGTTTCACCTTCAAAACTTCCCTCAAATTATTTCATATAGTATATATGGAATAATCCTTGTTTGGTTTGCCATATAGCACCCATCTGTTATACTTATTTGGATGCCTATGTTGATTATGTTTTTGATGTCCAAGGATAAGAAGTTTGAATATAAGGCTTATTATATCTATTCTATATATACTAGTATTTAGTATAATGCTTTTACTCACTTCTGTATACCAAATACTAATCTCAGTTCTTAAGGGGTTTATAGATAAATAATGATAAATTAGTAATGATAAGGGCTGGCAAAATTAGATTAACAACTTAGTGGCAATGCTATTTTTTAGACTAGTGCTGCCTAACAGAATTTTCTGCAATGATGGAAATTTCTCTGTTCTATCTAATAGGTAGTCACTAGCCTCATGTATTTATTGAATATTTGAAATGTGGCTAGTGAGACTAAGGAACTGAATTTTAATTTTTAAAAAATTTTAATTGTTAAAATTTAAATAGCCACAAGTAGCTAGTGGCTACTGCATTGGAAAGCACAGCTTTAGACAATACGTTCTGTTAATAAAGCCTCTCTAATTGCTTGAATTTGGGCCCAATAGTCTCATGTTGTTGCCTAGTAACCAGCTGCAGACAACATAAGCCAAGCTATTTTTTTTTTAGGTCCTTTGTAGCCCTGAAATTTTTGTGCCCAGTTTTACATATGTTTTTTACATCTGAAAGTCTGTTTAGGAGCTACTTGGAACAATAGTTCTAAAATCTGGCCAATTAGATCATTATAATTGTCTAGTGAGATGTTATGTTTATTTTTATTAAAAATGTTTTTTCCAAGAAAATTCCCAAACAATTCTCTAATACAGGGAATTTTTTACTATTTCCGCCCCTCCATACATTCTGGTTTTCTTCCACGTGGCTTGTCTAGATTCTGATTCCATTTCTTCTTTTGTGTCTTTCACCACTTTTCTAGGCTCCACAGGACAATGTCAAAATTCCTGTCACTTGATTATTAGTTGATCTTGCATATCTATTTAAATGATAACTGTCTAAACAATTCTCATCTAAGTTATGTCTAGAGGATCTCCTCTTTTATAGCCAAAAGTGCTCAGTAAAGTTGTATTCAAAAATAAGGGGGCCAGTCTTTTCCTCAGAGGTATTCTGGTCCTTCAAGGCCATGTGGCTCAAACTGAAATCAACATTGATAATACTAATTTTTTTCTTTCCACTGGGAAAATTTCAGTCTTTTTGGAGGGACTTTCTGCTGCATTTGATATTGTTTGAACAGATAATTATTGCTCATGAAATATAGTTATGAAGGTAGAAATGAATTTAGAATGCAAAATAGGTCTCCTCTACCCTTGTCCTCACCTAATTCCTCTTCCCAGAGGCAACTTTTCTCATTAGTTTATTGTGGAGCATTTCAGAGATAGTCTATGTTTATACAAGACATATATGTACGTGTATGTTCCTGTATCGTTAAACCCACATTGTAGCATAAAGTATATACTGTTGTTTTAACTTGCTTTAGTATAGTCAGGGGTCATTATCAGTACACTAGGAACTGCTTCATCCTTTTTAATACAGCATAGTAAGAATTAAGGAGCTCAGGGAATTTCACCCCAAAATATGGCTCATTGGTAAAAGGAGTATTTTGGAATTAAAGGCCCTTAGAGATCAACAGGCCTTGGAAGGGGCTTTCCCTCTGTCTTCATAAAACGAGATAGACCCATCAAAAAGAACAAGTGCCTTCCCTTCCCCTCCCTGTTATCTCAATATATTGCAGGAAAAGAAGATCAAGAATACAACCAGACCTGGCCCAACCATTTTAAAGATAGTATCTGTCTCTCAGGTTAATTTAATTTCCAAAGAGAATCATTTATAAATCAATCTGTTTCCCCATCCATTTATTCTCCCAAATACCTATTCATCCTGACTACTAACCATTTCTTGCCCCTAAACAGAATTACATATATTCCTCATGTCCCCCTCCCCTCAAAAATGAAGGTATATAAATTTCTGGACCCTACTGGGATATGGGTAATCACTCTTGATTCTGCTTGTGTACACAGTAAATAAACGTCTTTCTCTTATTAATATGCCTTATTGTGAGTTGATCTTTCAGCAAACCTTCTGGGGTGAAGGAGAAGTTTCCCCTGACCCCACAATACCATTTATTGAATAATCCTTTTTTGCCTCCACTGATAAATATTTGTTTTATTTCTGTACTGTTTTACCGCATTGTTTCCATTTATTCAAATGTGTACATATGTGCGAGTGTGACGCATAGTCATATCTTTGAAGTTTTTCTTTAGATAGTTCTGACATATTTCTTGCTAAATTTATTAATAGGCATTTTATCTTATTATTGCTCTTGTAAATGGGATCTTTTATTTCATTATGGTTTGTAACTGGCTGTTGTTTGTATACAGGAAAGCTATTCATTTTACCTTAAAATTTTTTACCCATTCCTTTTTCTTTTTTCATTTTTCTTTTTTATTTCAAAAAATTAAGGGGGTACAAGTGTTTTGTTACATGATTATCTTGCATAATGCTTAAGTCAGAGCTTTTGGTGTGCCCATCACTGGAATAGTGTTCATTGTATCCAATAGGTAAGTTTTTATCCCACACCCACACTGCCACCCTCCCCCCCATTCTTGGTTTCTCATATCCTTTATATCACTTTATGTCTGTGTGTACCCATCTATTAGCTCCCACATATTAGTGAGAACATATGGTATTTGGTTTTCCATTCCTGCGTTAGTTACTTCATTTAGGATAATGCCCTCCAGTTCTATCCATGTTGCTGCAAGAGATATAATTTCATTCTTTTCTTATGACTGAGTAGTATTCCATGGTGTATATATACCACATTTTCTTTATCCACTCCTCAGCTGATGGGCACTTATGTGGGTTCCATATCTTTGCAATTGTGAATTGTGCTGTGATAATGATGGCAGTATCTTTTTGATATAATGACTTCTTTTCCTTTGAGTAGATACCCAGTAGTGGGATTGATGCATCAAATGGTAGATCTACTTTTAGTTCTTTGAGAAATCTCCATACTGTTTTTCAAAGAGGTGGTACTATAATAATTTACATTCTCATCAACGATGTATAAGTGTTCTCTTTTCACTGCACTTGTGCCAACATTTACTGTTTTTTGACTTTTTAATAATGGCCATTCTCACAGGGGTAAGATGTTACCTCATTGTGGTTTTCATTTGCATTTCCCTAATGGTTAGTGATATTGAGCATTTTTTCATGTTTGTTGGGCATTTGTATCTCTTTTGAAAAATGTCTTTCATATTTTCTGCCTACTTTTTAGTGGGGTTATTTGGGTTTTTTTTGCTGATTTGCATGAGTTTCTTTAGATTATAGATATTAGTCCTTTGTCAGATGTATAGTTTGTGAATATTTTCTCCCATTTTTAAAGTTTCTGTTGATTGTTTCTTTTGCTGTGCAGAAGGTTTTTGGTTTAATTAAGTTCCATTTATTTATTTTTGTTTTTGTTGCATTTGTTTTTGCGGTCTTAGTAATGAATTTTTTGCCTAGGCCAATGTCCAGAAGAATTTTTCCTAAGTTTTTTCTAGAATTTTTATGGTGTCAGATTTTACGTTTAAGTCTTTAATCCATTTTTGAGTTAATTTTTGTATATAGTGAGATACAGATCCAATTTCATTCTTCTGCATGTGGCTATTCAATTTTCCCAGCACCATTTATTGAATAGGGTGTCCTTTCCCCCATGGACGTCTTTGTCTGCTTTGTCAAAGATCAGTTGGTTGTGGGTATTTGACTTTATTTTTGAGTTCTCTATCCTGTTCCATTGATCTATGTGTCTATTGTAATACCAGTACCATGCTGTTTTGGTTACTATAGCCATGTAATATAATTTGAAGTCAGGTAATGTGATGCCTCCAGATTTGTTCATTTTTGCTTAGGATTGCTTTGGCTATAATATTTGGGCCCTTTTTTGGTTCCATATGAATTTTAGAATTGTTTTTTCTAATTACATGGAAAACGACATCAGTATTTTGACAGGAATTGCATTGAATCTATAGGTTGCTTTGGGCAGTAAATATTTATTTATTCATTTTACCTTAAAATATTTTAACCATTCCTTTTTTTAAATTAATTATTGTATTGGTGATACTTCCATAACAATGTTAAATAATTATGCAAATAATAGACATTCTTTTCCTTAGCTTTAACAGACATGTGTCCGGCCTTTTTCAAATAGCACTATGTGTGATTTTATAAAAATGTATAAAGCAAATATCTATCTATTTTATTCAGTCAGAATTTTTTAATTAAAATGAAGAATAGATGCCAAATTTGATCAAGTAGAGATGATTATGATTTTTCTTTTCAGGTTATTAATATAATGAATTATTGTCTTAGTCTATTTGGGTTACTGTAACAAAAATACGTAAACTGGGTAACTTACAAACCACCGAAATTTATTATAGTTCTAGAGGCTAGAGAGTCCAAGATGAAGGCACTAGCAGATTTGATGTCTGATGAGGGCTCTCTCTTCTTCATAGATGGTACCTTCTAGCTGTGTCCTCACATAGTAGAAGGGGCAAACAACATCCTTCAGGCCTCTTTTATAAGGACAGTAATCCCATAGAGGCCCTCATGACCTACCCAAAGCCCCCGCAGCTAAATCCATCACATTGAGGATTAGTTTTCAACATATGAACTTTGGAGGGACAAAAAGATTCAGACCATAGCAATTGTATTAATATATTTTCTAATAATGAGTATCATCCCACCTACATCCCTGGTGAACTTAGCTGGTCAGAATATATATATATATATATTTTTTTTAATGTGCTATAAAATTCTGTTCGGTAATGATTTAATTATGATTTGTGAGTAGAGATTTATAGTTAGGTTGATCTATAGTTTTCTTTTGTGCAATGTATGTTGGATTTTGGTATCAGTGTTAGGTTTTAGTATCATGACTAAGCTTATTTTGTCTATCTGCATACCTCCTATTATTTCTCTTTTAATACTATTTCAAAGTAAATTTAAGACATTATATTTTTCATGTATAAATATTTCAAATATATCTTTACAAATAATTAAAATACAAAACACACACAACCATAAGGCCTTAAATAGCATTTTAGTTACCTTAATGGTTTCACCTATGAAACTACCTGGGCTTAATGATTTTTGATGAGTGTAGCTCTCTAACATCATTTCTTCAATGATAATTGGTCTATTTAGATTTTCTGTCTTTTCTAGCCTACCTTACAGTAGCCTCAAACTCCTAGGCTCAAGCGATTCTCCCACCTCAGCCTCCAAATAGCTGGGACTACAGGTGCATACCAACATGCCCGGCTAATTTCTTCTATTTTTAGTAGAGACAAGGTCTGACTCTTGCTCAGGTTGGTCTCTGTCTTTTCTAAAATCAATTTTGATAATGCTATGTTTTTCTAAACAATCATACATTTTTAGATTTATTTTGGATTCATGAATTTGAGCAAAGGAATCTATTGTTTTTTAGTATCCTTTAATTCTGTGGTTATTGCTATAATTTTACTTCTTTTAAAAATACATTTGTACTTTCTTCATTTTTTTTTCTTGGTTAGAGTCTGTTATCGGTTGAATGCTTGTGTTCCTCCAAAATTCATATGTTGCGATTCTAACCCCCAGTGTGTTAGGAGATGAGCCTTTGAGAGGTAATTTAGGTCATGAAGTTAAAAGTCCTCAGGAATGGGATTAGTGCCCTCATAAAAGAGAACACAGAGAGCTCTCTAGCTTTCTTTCTGCTGTGTGAAGAAACAAGAAAATGGCAGTCTGCAACCTGAAAGAGGACTCTTACCAGAACCCTACTATGTGGCACCCTGATCTTGGACTTTCATCCTCCAGAGCTATGAGAAATAAATTTTTGGTATTTATAAGTCATCCATTCTATAGTATTTTTGTTATAGCAGTCTGAACTAAGACAGAATTACTAAGTTTTATCTGAGATATTTATTTATTTTAAGGAACCAACATTAAAAAAAAATGGACCTGCCATTTTCCATTTAATTTTTGTTGCTTTTATCTTTCTTTTGCTTTTCTGAGGTTTATTTTAGTGTCCTTTTCTAAGATCTTGAGTTGAATGCTTAATTCATTGTCATTTTTTATTGTCATTAATATACATTTCTAAGACTTTACATATTCTTCTGAATATCACTTTAAATGCATCTCTTAGGTTCTGATCTGTAATGTTTTTTATCACTTATTTTCTAGATATTTGTCAAGAATGGTGAAAGGTCTGAGATTTTACTCTGGTTGAAAGCTTGCCACAGTGTTGTGGACCCTGGCAGAAGTCATGATATTCCTGGATCAGAGACAAAGGAATGTTTATCACTCACAGCAATAACAGTGTCCATAAAATTAGCATATATACCAGTTTTCTGAGCCCTGATTTCCTTAGGGCAACATGAAGAGGGCCAAATAACATCTTCCCACACAGTGGGTTGCATTATGGGAAAGAAATCTTGAGCGTAGGAAATCTGAAACTTTTATAATGACCAATAAGCTTGCTTGTCTTTCAGATCTCCAGAGGGAGATACCATCTGTCTTCTAAGGCTGTTCACTATACAAAATCATTGGAAAGATAGTCCAGAACAAATGAAGTTAATGTCCCAGCTTGCAAGATGTGCAGAGATGTAGAGACCTATAGATAATTGTTTCCTAGTAATATTCACCTATGTTTCTACACTGTCTTGGCTTCTAGTGATTTTTCCCATGAATACGCCACTCTGTTGGCCACTCTGATTAATCTGAACAACAGAGGCTTTAACCAAATCCATTCACTTTGTCTTATAAAAACTTATTAATGTCAACAGGACTCAAAGAAGCAGAATGAGGCAGTTTGCAGTATTGACCTCAACCATGCCCCTCAGAGTTCTGGATTCAACTAGCTGAGCAATTCCCATAAACCATCAGGTCTGCTTTAGAAAACCAAGTGGCTCTCTCCTTTGGTTTCTGTATTGACTTACCCATCACCCAACTTCAACAATTATCAACTAATGATAAGATTAGCAGTTTATTTCTGTTTAATTTGTATCCCTTCCTACTCCTGCATACTTTCATTATTTTGACATCATATAATAATTGCACTCATAAATCTAAGTATGTATGTCTAAAAGATAATTGTTAAAAATTTATTTATATGTATCTCCTCAAAATCATCATCACATCTAGACAAATTAATGATTTCTGGTTGCTATGCCTGAAGTGTGGTCTTCTTTTTCTGGATCCTACTTAGGATCTATAGAATTCTTTATTCTATATCTTCATGTATTTTTCTTGAAAAACAATCAGATATTATCTCTTCAAATTTTCTTTCTGCCTCCTTATCTCCCTTTCCTTCTTTGATTTCAATTACATGAATGTTAAATCTTCTCACTGTGTCCTTCATGGCTCTTACCCTCTCTTCTCTGTTGTCCATCCTTTTGTCCCTTCTTGCTTTATTCTGGGTATTTTTCTCTGACTTACATATACTAATTCTCTCTTTAACTATGTCTACTGTGCTGTTAAACTTTTCATTTCAGTTAGTGCATTTTTCAGTTCTAGAATTTCCTTTTGCTTATTTTTTAAAAAATTTCTGGTCAAAATTCTCATTTTTTATTTCATTGAACATAATAAGAATAATTATTTTCCAACATTTTGTTATGAAACATTTCAGACATATAGAAATGTCAAAAGATTTTTATAATGAACATCTACCTAACCTTTGTATTCTACCATTAACATTTTACTATACCTGCTATATTACATATCTATCCATCTATCTATATATATATCAAAGATAGTTATTTTAATTTTTTACTTTGTTTTTTGAATCAGGGTCTCCCTCTGTCACCTGGGCTAGAGTGCAGTGGTGTCATTATTACTCATTGCAGCCTTGAACTCCTGACCTCAAGCAATCTTCTCGGCTCATCCTCCTGAGCAGCTAGGACTACCGGCATGTGTCACCACACCTGGCTAATTAAAGAAAAAATTTTTTTTTGTAGAGACAGTGTCTTGCTATTATTGCTCAGGCTGGTCTCAAACTCCTGACCTCAAACAATCTTCTTGCCTTAGCTTCCCAAAGTTCTAGGATTACAGGTATGAACCACCATGCTTGGCCAAAGATAGTTATTTTAAAGACCACATCTGATATCTTCAATATCTGGGGTCCTTTTTTTGTATGTATTTTCTGTTGTTTTTGATTTTCATTCAAATTGTCTTGTTTCCTCATGTGCCTGGTTATTTTTTTTATTGTGTGCCTGACATCAGATTTGCCAAGTTTTAGAAATAATTTGAGACATAGAATGATGTTAACTTCTGCCACAGATGATTTATTTTTATTTTTGCCAGATGCCTGTGGGCATTAGCAGTCTGTGATTTACCTCAATCTAATTTCAGGGATTGAGACAATTTCAAAACTGAAGGCCTTATCTTTACCTTTACTTCTAGCGTATCTTGGTCTGAAGCCAAAGTGAAGAATATTCATCAGTTTCCTTTCTCTCAGGCTCTGTAGTTTAGTCTCTGTCCCTAGCTTAATGCTGTAAAGGTCTGCTTAGCCTCTCAGCTGCCCCTTTTAGAATCATTAGATGCTCCTAGGGGATAAGCACCCTCAAAAGAAGCACTATTCAGCTTTGAGTGAGGCCCCCAAATCCTAGACCACCTTTATTAAAAATAGAACTCTTGGCTGGGCGCGGTGACTCATGCCTGTAATCCTAGCTCTCTGGGAGGCCGAGGTGGGTGGATTGTTTGAGCTCAGGAGTTCGAAACCAGCCTGAGCAAGAGCGAGACCTTGTCTCTACTAAAATTAGAAAGACATTAATTGGACAACTAAAAATATATAGAAAAAAAATTAGCTGGGCATGGTGGCTCATGCCTGTAGTCCCAGCTACTCGGGAGGCTGAGGCAGGAGGATTCCTTGAGCCCAGGAGTGTGAGGTTGCTGTGAGCTAGGCTGACACCACGGCACTCACTCTAGCCAGGGCAACAAAGTGAGATTCTGTCTCAAAACAAACAAACAAAAAAAAATAGAACTCTTTTATTCAAGTAGAAATATCCCATATACATTTAGTTATATGACAGATATTTTTGGCCTTTGTTCTAACATACTATTTTAGGTTACACTTTCCACGTTTATTCCTTTTAAAAAATTTCACCACATGGTTGGTGTATTTTATTTGATTTCTTTTCTTTTGTTTTTATTTTTTTCTTCTGATAATTGGGAAGTCTTATATTCTCTTTTTAGCTATAAATTCTATGTAGCTATAATTTCATATAATAATTTTATTTTTTTCTGGCTTAAGTCACAGTTTCTTCATCTGTAAATTGGTATAATAACCTACTTCACTGAGTTATTATGACAATTAGAATAATCTATACTAATCATTTATCATATGATAAACCTGTTATAAATGTTGGCTCTGCAGATGATATTACAAATAAATGAATGACATGACCATAAAGCAGAGAGAAAAGAAGGCTAAAAAGAGAAGGGGACAGTGAAACTTTCCCTGGCTAATAATGAGGTTCTCTCAGGCCCAGTGTGTTGTTCTCTTTGGTAGCACCCTCACCCTGCATACCATTTCCTTAGTACCCATATCTGAGGTCCTGGCTTGGTGTTCACAGCAGACCTATCATGAAACAGCTGCATAACCCAAGACTGGAAGTTTCTGTGAAATATATTTGGCAGGATAATTTATTGACATATTATAATTATTTGTTCATTCCATCATCCCCAGAAGCTGTTATGTTCTGATTCTGAGCTTCCTAGTTTCAGGATATTGTAAACTGCCTTTATATTAGCATTAGCAGGCCTGAAAAAGAACATGGATAAAAATGGAAGTTTTTCGGTCCCTGGCATAAAATCCCACCACTCGGGTTTTTGTTTTGAGATGAGAGATGTCTGGGGAGAGTGGCAGCAGGAGAATGAAGGTGGGGGTTTTTCTGGGGAGGGCAGAGGAAACAGAACGACAGATGTGGGATTAGCTTTCAGAGATTTAGTGGGGGGTTACCATACTAATGTAGGTGGTAGCTTTATGAGTGGTTGGAACCTATTCCTCTTGCTTTCCCAATGGTGAGTTGAGGTGGAGCATAACTGAAATGCCCTTTATGAAATTAATAAGGACCACAAGGTGGGAACTGTGGTAGGGAAAATGTATATATATGTATCTTGTATATATATATGTGTGTGTGTGTGTGTGTGTGTGTATGTATACACACACACACGCAACCCAACCACTGTTCCCTAGCTTGCTTTCCTATAATTTCTTACTACTCAGGATTCATACAGCTGATGGTCATAAAGATTCTTAGCTTTCTTCATTGCTCCCATAGGTAATATCACGTTTGTGAAACCTAAGGCTAGTTTTTGAGATATCTTCCAGGCCCTGCATTCCTGTGGAATGGATGATCCACCTAGATCAGTGGTCCATACTGACTCAACAGGTCTTGTGACCCTCATCTAAGAACTAACTCAACAAAGAAGACAATCGCTATATCCCTATGGTTCCGCCCTGAACCCAACCCAATTAGCAGACCTAATTGCCTAGCCCTTTGCCTGTCCAACTATCTTTAAAAACTCTTTTCCTCAAATTCTCAGGGAGATGGATTTGAGAACTTCCTTCTGTCTCCTTGCATGGCACCCAGGATATTAAACTCTTTCTCTGCTATAACCCCTGCTGTCTCAGTGTATTGGCTTCCTCTTGAACAATAAGCAATGAAACCTGGTAAGGCTGTGAACAATGAGCGTTTACAATTGTCACAGAAGCTGACTTAAAAGATCCTTGGCACCTTTGAATGGACTGGTGGGCTCAGGCAATTAATACCTCACATATGCCCATGATGTCCTAAGGATGAGGACAGATTTACCCTATTTTCAGAGAATTCTAGGAGGGTTGAAGGGAAGAAGGCAGTCTCTCCAATGTGAATTGGAATATCTTTGTAAAAAGAAAATCACAATCCCCCAAGTCCTTGTGCAAAAGGGAAGATAAAGACCTGTGAAGAACTGGCCCCACTCCTTAGGGGAATTCCTTGCAGGCCTCCCATAAGCAAGGACATGCAAATTATAACTATGTCTAGCACCTAAAACTAAAGTCTGTTTGATTTCACACCAATAATGAATTACAAGTTTATCTTTATAGGTAACAGAACAGGGGATAGGACAGGATCAGGCATTCTTCCAGCTACCGAGAGACATCTACATAATTGATGCTTCCTTCACTCCTTCTTTCTCTTCTAACATTCCCCTTATCTTATGTAAGATGCAGATTTCCTGGGCCTCACAGGAATTTAACCATTTTTCCTCATCCTCCCTCCCCACACACTAGCTTTTTTCTTTCTCTCCGTACGCTTTTAAATGCTGAACCTTCCAAATTTCCCTTCAGAAAAACAACCATGAGTCTGTTTGTGGTTTGTGTCTTTCCTGGGATGTCCTCAATTTTGGTTTAACAAGCCTCCATTGATTGAAATTTTCGCCTCAGTCACTTATTTGGGTCGACATTTTGGTACCTGTGGCTAGCGGAGGCAGAGCCAGATTTTATTCCCAAGGAGAACATATCTATTTAAGGTGACCTATCTTGGTCTTGAATGTTGTAAAACAAATTTATACCTTTTTTGTCCCCCAAAACTTATTGTTATCATCCAAGTGTACTCTGTTCTTCTCAACTAGTCTCAATTAAAAAAAATAAAAAAGAGGTAGAAAGTGAATTTAGGAGAGCCTTTTATCTGGCTTCCTTTGTTAGCAAGTGTGACAATACTTAGGAAACTTTAAAAGGGGATACACAGGAACAAGGAGAAAGGCTGAGATAGCTGCCAGTCATGCAATAGACCAGGAGGAGGAGCAAACCCTCATTTGAAGCAACAGGTGGTAGCAATTGAGGAATCAGAATACTCTCAGGGCTGGTGGAAGAAAAGAATGGTGGTGCACAGGCTAGACCGAGGAGTGTGGCCTGAGGTATGCACTGACAGAAGACCTTTGTCCATCCCTGACCTTCTACACCCCATCCCACACCTTCACCCCTTGGACCCAGTCTCTGCCTTCTCTTATGCCGAACTACAGCTTCAGGTGATAGTGGTCAAGACTGGCTTGTATTTACGGCAAGGAAGTCCAATTCCTGTTGCCAGTAGTGAGGGAGGTCTGCAAGAGGAAGTGAGGAGGGCGTTACTGGAAGCCTCTCACAAGCATAAAAGGTTGGAATTTTTAATGAATTTTCTCACAGAAACATTATTGTGCATTGTTCTATAGCGTTATTTAGCACAGGTGCATGTTGGTCCTATTAAACTATTAGCACAACTATATGATGGGTTAAATGAGCTTTTATGGCCTTTCCTAAAAACTTAACCACTGAATATAACATTGTTTCTATGGTAAAATGCTTTTAAAATCCAACAGTAGATTGACAAAAGAACCTTTGAATACAATCTGTTTGTTAGTTGGATTGGCCTGGCTGGGTTAAAGAGGCCCACCCTGCTCTTTAGCTTTAAAGTCTGCCCCTGTACAAAGGAGGCAAAGTCTTTTATAGTGACAGACAAGCCACACACTCTGAGTTTAAATAAAGATAAAGATTGGCTCCTTGTAGGAGAGCCTGTCTGATTTAAGACAGGCCATATTTAATGAAATGTGGCATAAATGGGCCTGCTTCAAATGAGGCAGTTTGTATAAAGTTCTCTACTATTATCAGACCATCTGTGTTTACTTTTGTGTGAAAGCAAAAGTTTCAGTCTTATTTTGGATCAAAAATAGCATTGCTCAGTGTGATAAGGGGTGTGAAAGTTTAAAGTAAATCAAATGGGGATTTTATTTTTTATCGGTTGTCATTTTCAATGGAGAATAAATTAAACATATAGAGTCAAAAGAAAGGTAAAAAGGAGGTGGTTGACAGTTTAGTCATGTTTTATATAACACTTGTTTTTCTTTTACATGAACACATTATACCATCTATCAGGATAAATTAATGTGTCTTGGGCCTTTAAAACTGTAAAAAAAATAGTTTTAATGGTTCCAATAACAGCTCCAGATGAATGCTGGAAAACAGATATTCCAAGCTGTCAAATAGCGTATGTATTGCTTGGCTCTGTTGTAACTGCAAGTAAATGCTGCTTTTGTGTAAAGTTTCCTTGACTGCCAGTGGAAGAACTGTAACACATTTATTGAGAACAAAATTGGAATGGGAATGAGACATGTTACAACAGAATGGCACCTAATTTCTCTTGCCAATTGGACTGAATGAAAATAATAAATCATTAGGACAATAAAATGTTCTTGGTTAAAAGGAAGAATAATTTAATTAAATACTTACAAAATGGTGAGTTCATACATATATCACTTATGTTGCAGAGCTTTTATTTAAAAATATGGTTTTCTTATCATGTGGAGGAATAGAATTAGAACCCATATAAATGTATTTGTTAAACGGAAAAAAAAAATCCAGATAAGCTTCAGAGGTGAATTTAACTGTGGTACAGAAAGCAGCTGAAAAGTGTTTACAACAAAGGCCAGTTCCTACTGCTGTTTACTGCAGGTAAGGGGCTTTAGGATGCTGTCCTGTGTTTGAAAGGTTGACTCATGCCATTATTTATTGAGGTTAATTGCTAATGTTTATGAAGAGCACAGTATGTTGCAAAGCAGGACGGAGTAATCCATGGTGACCTTTTGTGCTATCAAAGCTTTATCAATTAGAAGCTCCTGATTATAAATTCAAAGGATGCCCAGTGAGTGCCATCAAAGAAAGATTATATTGGCTTCTTAAGCAATCCGGCTTTTTTTTTTGTTTGGCTCCACTTCCTTCAAAACTGAACCCTCTCTAGGGTATTGTTTCTAAATCCACAAAGTGAAACATATTCAAAATGTTTTCAAACTTTAAGAAGTATTGTGGTTTTTATAAGCAATAGCAGGAATTTAAGAAAAGTAGTAGTTGTATTTTCTGATAAATCCCTTTCTTCTTGAGACCTCCTCACTGCTGACTTCCTGGTCATCTTCTTTTCCATCTACTTTGATCTGCATAACATTTGTGAAAATTTTGTTAAATATTTCAAAATTGTAAATTAAAACTCTTACTTTACTACACTTCTTATTGTGAGTCAGTCTTAAAATACTTGTTCATTTTAACTCACTTATCCCCAGATAGGATTTTTCGTTTTTGGCTTCTTATATATTTATTTAGTTTTTATAAAAGAACTACAAAACTTTTGATAAATTTGAGATCACTTCCTTTCTTCCCCAACCTACTCCCCTACCTCTCTTCACCAGATACAACTGCTATCCATAATCCATTTACAGTATCGCATAACATTTCTTATTAGATTTACACAAGTAGTATCACTTTAAATATTTTGTGTCTTGCTTCATTCAATTTTGTATTTTTGAGATCTATCGATGTCAACAAATATAGACATTCTTTTTAATTGCCATATAGTTATTCCATCATATAAATATAACAATTTATTTCTGTTTTCTTATGGATGGACTTTTAGGTTTTTCTAAAAGAAATACTGAAACAAAAAGCCCACACAATTTGTCATCTTTAAAAATTTGTTGTTTTCCTGGGAAGGGTAGTGGTTTAGGGAGGAATAGAGAGAGATGTTTTTAAAGGGTACAAATTTACAGCCAGATAGGAAGAATAAGTTCTAGTGTTCTATACCATTGTAGTATGACTATAATATTATTAACAATAATATATAGTTTCAAATATCTAGAAAGATATTGAATGTTCCCAATACAAAGAAATGACAAATGCCTGAGATGATGGATATGCCAAAGATCCATGTCTGATCACTATACATTATTATATGTATCAAAACATCACCATGTACCCCATGAATATGTACAGTTATTGTCAATTAAAAAATTTTTGTTTTCCAATTTATTTTTTACCCAACAGCAAGTCAGAAGCTGTGTTTTCCAATTTTTAATTCAAAAATTTAAGTGCAATGCAAACAATTTAAATAAGCAAAGAACAAAATCTCTTTAAATACCACTGTGTAGAAAGTTAAATGAATATTAAGACTCTCTCAGATAGGATCTTTCAGTTCTTATTCTCCATGTTGCTGCAGCTCTTGACAGTGTTTGGTGTTTAGTGTCTCCCTTCTTGAAATTCTCTGCTCTCATACCTTCCATGACCTGTAATATTCTGGATTTTTTTCTGTTTACTTTTTTTTTTTTTAAGTGACTCTTCTTCCTTCTTGTATTCTCTAATTTGGCCTTAACCAAGGCTAAGGCCACAGCCTTTTTCACTCCTCTAATCTCTTGGCAAGCTCACCTACTCCCAACTGTTTTCCAAACTCCAGGTCCACATTTTCAACTGTTGTCAAACATCTTTACAACCTCCATCAAAAACATCCAAAAATTGAACTCATGATCTTCCCCTGCCCATATTCAGGATCCTAAATTATATCTGAATTACTACCCTAAATCTCCTTGCCAGTTTCACTCTAGGAATTACCACTACTGAGTTCCCATGTTAGCATTAAGTTGTAGTTCTGCTTTCTCCCACCTCTGCCATCATGATCTAGTCTACAAGACTGTGTTTCTGCTGTGGTTGCTATTTATAATTGCATCAGGACCAGTGGAAGTCTATGGACCAGTGGGGTAGTTATTCTGGTCTTACTTAGCTGGGCTCACTTATGTGTCAGCTATGAGACAGGAAGGTGGCTCTGGTGATCTTGGCTGAGCTCGCTCACATTTGGATAGCTGCTGGCTGTAGGTTGGTCTTTTATCCTTTAAAAGGTGGTCAGGTTTGTTCTCATGGCAGAGACAGGGCTTAGAGGTTGTAAGCCTCTTGTAACTCGTCTAAACAGTAGTGGGAGACTTGATGGTTCATTCAAGGCAATGGGATATGGGGTGAGGGAAGTGGAACCAATGTAAGAGCTAGTATAGAAGGCAGGGCAGGTCCTGAGAGGAGAGACCCAGCTACAGAGACTAACTCTCCAATGTGGCAGCTTCCACAAGGAAGCAGAGCAAGTCGGGAGTCTGCAGAGGCCACCTCAGAGGTGGCTGCTGAGGTGGACTGAGCGTGTTGATGGCACAATTACTGTCCTCACTGTACCTTTGGCCATCTCAGTGTGACTTTGCAGCTTTTTTTATTCATGGTGGAGTCTATTTCCCCACTCCTTGAATCTGGGCTGGTCTTGTGACTTGTTTTAGCCAATAGAATGTAGGTAAAGCCACATGGTTTTGGCACTCAAGTCTTGAAAGTATCTGTGGCCTTCCCATTCTCTATTCCTACTGACAGGAGAACTGGTTTTGCTGAATGTTAAGTGGTCAATTAGGTACAGAATGTTTACTCATTTGAGCAGACCTGCATCAATATTGCTCTTAAAAAAAGGAGAAGATATCCTGAAACTGCCTATGGGAAGAAACAAAAAGATTAAAGGCCAAACCAAATCCCAAATTGAATTGTTTGGCCAAGTTGGTGTCATCCTAACCCCCCTCAACTGGGGTTAGCTCTCTCAGTTGCTCAGCTGAGCTGAGCTTTTCCTACTTTATGGCCTATAATTTCCTACTCCATGCCCAGCCCATTTCCATCCTTTATTTCTCCTGCTAAAATGTTATCTCTTCAGTAATGACTCCTCTAAACATCCCATCTAGAGTTGGTTTCACTGTTTTTGTTTTCTTTTTCCTGTTTTCAGTCCCTTTCAAAAGACATGTGATCACAATTGATAATTACTTTGTTTACATTTTTTCTTCTTGTTTCTCTAGTTAAATTGTGAGCTTCGTGAATATAGACACTGTTATTTTCCTAATGACTGTCGTAATGTCTGGTACATATTAGGGTTTCAGTAAATATTGGTTGAATTAATCAATAAGTTGGAGGCAGACATGTTGGGGGAGAGGAATAACCCGGGTCTGGGCATGGACAGACCTCAAGGCCAGGCTGTCTGAAAACCCCAACACTAGTGGCCAGCAGTCAATGTACAGTATCCAAAGGGAAATGACTGATTCAGGTGCAGTCTGGACTGTTGTCTGTGGGGTCTGTTCTGGTAGGTAAAGAAATGGCAGTGAGAGTCTGTGGCGATGCGATACTTATATGGATTCTCATATTCATCCACATATGGGATGCTCATATGCAGATGGGAGTGTCCCCAGTGTCCTAGTTGGTCCTGCCCTAAGTTATTACTGGTCCCCAGTCAGTTTCTGGGGAATAGGCTACGAGGCCTGGAAGGGCTAGGCATGTTGTTGTCACTCATTTCCTTTTCATCTAGGGCCAGAAGGGATCTGAGTTTAGGGAATAGGTTTAGTTCAGCTATTTTTGTTCTAAGGAACAGAAACTCTCAATAATGAGGAGAAAGTTCAGCAAAACAGAAATCTCGGCTGAGCGGGCACGCCTCACAGAACTCTGGGAAAAACTAAGCTTCATGGGCAAGCAGAAACTGCACTACCGCTAAGTCGTGCTAAAGCTGGAACAAAATCCCACATGGCTATTTGGACTTCAGCACCAGTACTTCACAGATCTTTAGAACAGGTCTCTGCTTTTAATGTAATGCAGTGACTCTCTGTGTCTCCCTTTTTGTCATCTCTCTCTTCCCACTTCTAACTCTCTCCTTTTCTTTAATAATTCTTGACCCTGAGTCATAAACACTTACAGAGCTTTAGAATATAAACATACCTCATTCCATCCCTGTAGATTTTGACTTAGAATATAAGCTCAGTGAAGTTAAAGATTTCTGTCTGTTTTCTTCACAACTGTCTCTTGTGCCTAGAGTGGTGCCTGGCATGTAGCAGATTCTCCAAATACCAGTCTATGGAATGGGACCTAAATGACTGCAGTTTTAAGAAGCTTCTCAAGTTATTCTGATGTGTGATTAGGTTGATAACCACCATGGTGTACTTAGTTTCTTTTCTCTGCCTCACAGATTCATCTTCAGAACATCATCTTGTTCCCGGCTTCTGCTCTACTTCACAGCCGCCTTCTCTGCATTATTTCAGCTTCATATTTCTCTATTATCTGCCTATTCCCTATTGTATTCTGCAATTCGAATCTTTAATAATAAGACTCTGATTGGTCTAGCTTGCCTCTTTTTGAACAGAGTTTCCTCCCATCAGGGCTCAGTATAGTTAGATGGCAGCCTGGGGATTAGGTGTCCTTGCTTCTCTCTAGCCCAATATCATGTAGCCAAGGAGGGGAGTGGGAAGAATAGAGCCATGTGATACAAAGTATGGCAGCTTAACAGGCTGTGAGTGTGGCAGGTAATGTGATTGGTTTGTCAAGTACAGAAGACTTAATTGTTCCTCCATATTTTCTACTAATTATAATCAGTTAATTAAATATTTTTGAGTGCCTTATGTGCCAAGTTTTGAGTGCCTTACATGTCAGGCACAGGAAATAAAATGGTAAGCAAAAGAAACATGTGGTCTTTCCTCATTGTGCTTATGCTGTAGTAGGAACAATAGGTAATTACTAAAGCCATTAAAATAAAGTATGAAATTAAAAATGAATAAATTGAGCCCTATAAAAATCAAAATCTTTTGCTCTTCAAATGCTATTGTTAAGAAAATAAAAAGGTAAGCCTTGGACTGGTAGAAAAATATTTTAAAAACATATATTTAATAAAGAACTTGTATAACTGAATAATAAAAAGTCAAAGAACCCTATACAAAAGTGAGAAGATTTGAACAGATCCTTCACTAAAGAAAATATACGAAGGGCAAATAAGTATATGAAAAGATATTTAACATCATTAGTCATTAGGGAAGTGCAAATCAAAACTACAATGTGATATCACTATGCATCCACTTGAATAGCTAACATTAAAATGACTGACCATACCAAGAGCTGTCAAGGGAGAGCAACTAGAACTCTCAAATATTGGTGGGAATGCAAAATAAAACAGCTACTTTGGAAAACAATTTGGCAGTTTCTCATAAAGTTAAACATGCATTTACCATATAGTTCAGCAATTTCACTTGGAGATGTTTACCCAAGAAAAATAAAAATATATTTCCCTACAAAGACTCGTAAGCAAACATTCATAGCAGCTTTGTTTCTAATAGCCCCAAACTGGAAACAAGCGGTTTAGAAACAATAAGTAAATGAATAAACAAGCTGGTACATCCATACAATTCAATGCTAGGAAGCAATAAAAAGATAAAGAATGAATTACTGGTGCATGTAACAGCATGGATAAATTTCAAAAGCATTATGTTATGTGAAAGAAGCCAGCCACAGTTGACTACCTATGTACTGTATGATTCTATTTATGTAACATTCTGGAGAAGGTAAAACTATAGTGATAGCAGATCAGTGGTTAATCTGAAACCAGAGCTGTAGAGAGAGGATTGACTGGAAAAAAAGCACAATAGAACTTTTTGGTCTGATAGAAATGTTCCCTATCTTGATTGTGGTGGTTGTTACACAATTGAAACAGCTGTCAAATTGCATTAAATTACACACTTACATTGGTGAATTTTATTCTATGTAGATTATATCTTAAAGCTGATTTTTAAAAAAATAAAAATGAGATGTGATTTGTGAGTAGATTGGGAGATGCAGAGGGTACTCTGGGACCACAATATAGAGTCACCAAGGGGTCTGAGGTAGCTTTTCATGGAATGAAATCTTAATCTTGGCATGATTAGGAATAGGCCAGGTGCACAGGGCTAGGTGGAGGGGAAGAGAGTTCTAGAGTTAGCAGCACATACAGAGGCTCAGAGGCAAGAGAGAAGAGATTTTGGAGGTGTTGTCAAGGAAGAGGGAGGAAAAATGAATGTGGACAGGTGGGCTGTGCAAGACATAGGGCTTCCTATGTTAAGTTTGGTCTTTATCCTAATAGTGACTAGAAGGGTTTTAAGCTTTTCTCATCATGGAGTTATGGGATGTGATTTCTGATTTATAAGAATGTCTCTGGCTGCTGTGTGGAGAATGGGTTGTATGGAAAGACTTTCCCTAAGAGGGCATCAGATTGATAGTGCCATGTATTAGGGGAGTTGCAGAGGAGATGGAGGGAGATGGATACATTTCAGAAATATTTAGGAAGTGGAATTTCCTGAGGGGGAAGAAGGAATTAAGAATGGCTTCTAGGTTTCTAACTTGGGTAACTGGGTATATGATGGTGCCATTCACTGGGTAAAGAATAAAGAAGCATGAAGAGATTTAGGGGCCAGGTGCTGACTTGAGTTTGTACATGTTGGTTTTGAGGTGCCTGAGAGGCATTCATATTGAGTTTAGAGTCAGCTGGATATAAAAATCTACAGCCTAGTCTGCAAAAACAGATTTATATCATCAGTATTTTGGTG
Organism: Avahi laniger; assembly: GCA_963575035.1. Classification (NCBI taxonomy): domain Eukaryota; kingdom Metazoa; phylum Chordata; class Mammalia; order Primates; family Indriidae; genus Avahi; species Avahi laniger. The sequence goes on along the minus strand of CAUYSK010007283.1, from coordinate 62,986 downwards.
GTAATTGGAACTGTGGAAATGATGACTGAGGAGATAGATGGATGAGTAGGGTGGAGAGAGAAGAGGCCTATGGCAGAACTCTGAGAAATTCCAATGTTTAAGGATGAGGTAAGAGGAAAATTAGGAGAGCATTGTATTAAGACAGGCTTGGGAACCTTTTCATGTTGGAAGGCTGCATTAAGTTAGCTGTAATCAAATAAGGCTACATTCAAGAAACTTTAATTAGATATACTTAAAAATGTACATTATTTTGTAAAAATCTAACTACCATGTACTAAATAATTTCAAAAAATGAAAACGATTTGTTAATTTTAAAGTTAACTAACCTTTTAATGACTTTGTTGTGTCTGCTTTTTGTTGGAAAGCATTTGAGTATGTGGTTGCAGCATGGAGGTCCGCAGTTTCAGTTGATCCTCTACATGGGTGTCAGTCATTTGTGACCTTAATGGCTTCTTGATTTGGGTTAGGTAGGAGAATGTAGATTTGCAGCAATAAGTGGCTGAAAAACAAGAAAGCATTTTTCGGGCATGTCGCCAAAGGTGTGGGTATTCTACTGCATTTTTCCATATTTCAATTAGATCTTTCTTGGCATCAATGACTTTAAAATGTCATTTATTGAGAGCTCAATCAGTTCCATCTCATAGTTCTTTAGGTGCCTTGGTGATGTCAACTAGGTGAGGCTAAAATGCTAATTTGAGTGTGATGTCATGATTCTCAAAGTCAGTGAATCTTTCATTGCATTCTCCAATTAATTGATCTATAACAGCTGCGTATTCTTCAAATGATTCACATTTATCATCCTGTTCATCAATGACCTTTGCTAACTGGGGAAAATGTTCATCCGAAATGTCCTTTTGAAGAAGAAGTGTTTTGAAAAAAAGATAGCTTTTTTCTTTTTTTTAAATGCTTGGATTTTTTTCCACATATCATATATAGACTTAGTTTTACCTTGCAAAGAAATATGCAAGTCGTTTTGATTTGATATTGCACAGAAATGCTGCATTCCTATAGAAATCTTCTTTCAATAATTCACATTGCTGATTCCGTTCTTCATAAAATTTAACTATCTGTTCTCACAGAGATAAAATTTTGGCTAACACCTGTCCCTGCGATAGCCAAGACACTTTAGAATGATATGGTAAATCCACACTGCGTACCTCATTGTTCAACTTTAGCATGTTAAGAAACTGACCATGGCATGTTGCATTTGCATGAATATAATTAACAATACTTATAACTTGTTGCAAATAGCACTTTTAGTACAGAGATTTTGCTGATACAATGAAAAGAAATGAGAGCACCTAGATCTGTTAATACTTTTTTTTTAATTTGTAGAATAAACTCTTTATGTTTTCCTATCAAGGAAGGTGCACTGTCTGTACATACACTTACTAAATTTACCAAATTCAGTCCAATTTCATGACATTTATCTCGAAAGTTGTTGAAGATATCTGTTCCCTGCTTTCTGTTCACAAGAGTGCCCAAAGTGAGTAACTCTTTGTGGCAAAGAAATTCTTCTGTTATGACCTGAATGAAGTATAAAATCTGTGCTGAGTCTGTAGTATCAGTTGATTCATCCAAAGTGATTGAATAACATTAATATATATTTTCCTTTTGAAGTATTGCATGAAATTCTGTTAAGTTGAAGACTAATTCATGCTGCTGATCAGTTATGGTTCTCCTTGAAAGAGGTGGTTGTTTGTACTTTGAAATGTTATTGGGGTCTACGCATCCTACAACTTCAACGATGCATTCTTTCACAATTTCTACATCACTAATGGTTTCCCTTTTTTCCCAAGTATACAAGCCCCTTTATAAGTTGCTTCAGTGGCGTTATTTCCAGGTCTTATTGATGCTTGAAAGAATTGTCTTTGCTTTTGCTTTTCATCTTTTAATTTCTGCAATACAACCTTTCGCACCTCTCCCTCTTAACATATCTGTGGTCCTTATGAATGTTATACTGATGAACATTGAATTTCTTTTGATATTTTAGTATCACAAAGCATGCAAATCATCTTTAGCAGAAACAAGATAATATTGCAATTCCCAATCCTCATTAAAAAATCTGTTTTCTTCAGTCAGCATTCTCTTGGTCATCTTTGACATGATGGGCTGTTAAGCAGACAGAAAAAAAATGCTGTCGAGCTGTGCAACTATTCACAAATTCCACTTCAAACAGAAACACAATGCACCATTGTCAAAAGCTGATAACAGACTGGCATACTCAACTCCCACAAACTCTCGCCAACCAGCCTTGTGTAGTAGTGGCTCCAGTCAGGCCGGGAAGTAAGAACTAAATCATGAGCGTAGCAGCTGTCAATTTAGCCCATATGCTTAGTAATGTTCTAATTGTGTTGGTCAATATGGGAGGATTATTTCATTGGAACTTATTTTATCCTTTGGTATTTTAAATATGTTCATTTAAAAAATAAAATAAAAATATAAAAGACAAAAATGTATTAATAAAAATAAAAGGATTTGTTCTATAAAATTTGGATTCAGTCAAAAAGCTGTACTTAAGGACCTTTAGGACTTTAAGGCCACAGGCTCCCCCCTGTGTATTAAGGAATCCACTAAAAGGAAGGAATGGTCGATAATATCAAATGGAATGGCTTCATTGAAGAATATGATGATTTTTAAGGTTCTTGATTAATATGTGTTGTGGAATTTTGGGAAGTGCTCTTACAGTAAAAAATGAATCACTTTAAAAGAAAAAGAAAGTTAGTGGTTTAATGGTTTGTGGAAAAGGCAGTGTATTTCCTACACAGATGGAAGATCTCACAGTTTTCTGTCTCCATTAGAGACTTTAGAACACTAAACATTAAAGAGCTTCTACAAATCCGTTTATATACATTCTGGGTGGAGAAGCTTGCACAAGATATTCCCTTATTTACAAACCTATGAGCAAGAATATACTTTTTACAATGCTTGCTTAATAAGTACTATTCACCTTAATTCCTCCGTTTCCTTTGGTCCTTTCATTCCCTGAATGGGTGTGACTAAACTTGAAGACATCAATGGGAAAATCTTTTTAATTCCCCACTTTGAGCAAAAAGTGTTTGTCAAGCAGGTAAGAGGATGAGACACCGATAGGGAAGTTGTTTTTAACTGAAGTCCCAGTTGCTTTCACAGTGATCTTACTTCCAAGGTCAGCTTTAGTGGTTCATGACAGTATGCTGGAACAAAAGTGTCCACTTCTACAGATGTCATCTTTCCTTTTCCTTTTTACTAGTTCCTTTTCCTAATTGCCACACCCCTCCCCACCTCCACACCAAAGGGAGATGTAGAAAGCTTTTGAAGAGTTAGAATCTTACATTAGAATGATCATTAAACATACAATAGGAGAATATTTTTAAGAAACCATTTGAAGATCACAGTTACATGAACTCAGATAGAACAGCCTGGGAAATGGCTGTAGGGTCCACACTAAATCATAGTTCCAATGAATATGGTGTCATTATTCTGGTTCAGGTGAGAGGGAAGGAGGAACTCCATGGTATCTGTGACAATTACCAATTTTCTCTCAGCTCCAAATTTACTTTTCAATACCTACTCTGGGATAATAGATTGTACTCTTTAGAGGTTTCTCTGTAACAATGAGAATGATTTTAAGCTTTGTCAGCAGAAGTTGCTGGAGAGATGTCATAGGAAGACAGGGTCTTCTCTTCCTGGTTCCTGTGTGCTACATTTTGCTTTCCTTGCTCCTGCTACAGGGTCCATTAACAGTGCATGTGTGGCAGTCATTCACTGGTGGTCTGCCCCAGATATGCCCCAGAATATTCCGTCTCTTGGTGCCTTCCCAGGCCTGGCCTGGACCTGGTGACTGCCTTGCTGGGACCCTGGAGTGTTCCAAGCCTCATGATGGCAGTGGCATCCTGATTTCTTCTATGTGTCTGCCGACCTACCTTGGTTTACCTTCATTTCAGAGGGTTGTTCTTGTAACTGTCCTGCCATGGATACCATGTGCTCCAGACCTCTTACCAGCAGTAGTGCTCAGATTTCCTCTGTGTGCTCATCCACCAGCCTCAGCTTGCCTGATCCATAGAGGGTTGTCTCTTGCTGTCTGGCAATTGTAGATCAACTTTGGCTTGGGCAGCCCTGCAAACATTTCCACTATATTTGCAGTGGGCTGCAAACTTACCTTCTCCAATGAGGTCTTTATTGAAGCCTCAGGGAGGTGGCCCTGCTCCCAAATTTCTTGTTCTTTGTGTACTCTCCATCAAACATAGTGTTGCTTTCAGAGCTCTTACATCTTTATAGTTACTTCCCTATCATAGTTAAATATTTTTTTTTTTTTTGAGACAGGATCTTGCTCTATCTCCTGGGCTAGAGTGCAGTGACATCATTGTAGCTCACTGCAACCTCAAACTCCTGGGCTCAAGCAATCCTCCTGCTTCAGCCTCCCAAAGTGCTAGAATGACAGGCATGAGCTACTGTGCCTGGCCAATAATTTCTTTTAATGAAAAGATTTTCCTACTCAAATTATTGAGGTGGCTTCTGTTTCCTGATTATACCCAAACTGATACACTATCTTTTCCTTAATTTATTATATGTATCTCTGCTAGATTAGTATGATTAGCTCTGATTTAAAATACCAACAAAAAAATTTCCTCCTAAAACAGAAAACAACAACAACAACAACAATCCTTGAATGATCCTGCATTGTCTGGCATTCAAGGCCCTCCATGATCTGGCCTTTGCCTACCTTTCCAATCTTATTTTCTACTCTTCCTAAAGTAACTAAGGCAAACAGAACTGCAAGTACAGAAAGCTCAGTCATGGGTTTGACTTTTAGTTCTACCACTTATTTATTTTTTAAAATTTTTTTGTAGAGATGGGGGTGTCACTATTGCCCAGACTGTTCTTGAACTCCTGAGCTCAAGCAGTCCTCCCACCTCGACCTCCCAAAGTTCTAGGATTACAGGCTTGAGCTACTGTGCCTGGCCTCTACCACTTATAACTAAGCAGAAAAGGGCTTGTCCTTAAGCTTTTTTGAGTTTCAGTTTACTCACCTGACAAGTGGGGATACTAATAACTGCTCTGCATGTCTCACAGGGTTTTTTGAGTTAAATTAAGTAATGTATGTGAAAACTCTATAAGAATTTTAAATTTCTATCTCACTGTAATGTATTTTTTACTCAATAGTTATCAGCCACTTTTATTAACTATTCCAATACTGTTTGCCTGTTTATAAAAGCATAAAACCGTGCATATTGCCTTGTAATCTTTCTTGCATGGCTTCTTTTTTTTCCTTTGTAAGTTACCTGTTCCTTTCACTTTATGTCTCATAGTAGTGCCTCTTTTGTGTTTACTTTGGCCAGTCTGATGACTATGTTTCATGGTGATTGCCTTTTAACCATCTCCCAGAAGTCCTTTGAGCTTCTTGTACCTGGATATCTAGATTTTTAGCAAGGCCAGGGAAATTTTCCTCAATTATTTCCTCAAATACATTTTCCAACTCTTGTGTATTTTCTTCTTTGCCCTCAGGGATGGCTATGGTTCTTATGTTGGGCCTCTTTACATAATCCCATCTTTCTTGTAGGTTTTGTTGGTTCCTCTTTATTTCTAAGTTCTTTCTCTTTGATTGACTTGTTTAACTAATGATTGTTGTCTTCAAGCTCTGAGATTCTTTCTTCTTCCTGATCTAGCTTATTCTTAAGTCTTTCCACTGTATTTTGCATTCCTTGAGTGAATTTGTCATTTGCAGAAGTTCTCTTTGATTTTTAAAAATAATTTGATTTCCTTAGTAAAATTTCCATTCATTTCCTACATTATTTTTGTGGTTTCTTTGTGTTGGGTTTCTATTTTTTCTTGTATTTCACTGAGCTTCCTTATAATCCATATACAAAATTCTTCATCTGTCATTTCTATCTTTTCATTTGGTTGGTATCCATTGGTAAGGAGTTGTTTTTTTCTTCTAGGGTGTCATTTTGCTCTGATTTTCATGTTTCTGGTGTTCTTTCACTGATTCTTTGTCATCTGGCCTCTCAGTCAAGACCTGGGGGTGTTTGGCCTGGCTTACAGGCCTGTCTCTGGGTCCCCAAAGATCAGTCCCTGAGCATGCCAGGGAGAGGAGGGCTGATACTCAGTTGCCTGTGGTGTGTTCTAGTCGGTTTGGTGTACCTCTCAGGTTACCTCTGACCTGCTGTCCTCACCTCTTCCCAAAAGTATGTAGTGAGTTAAGTCCCTCAGCTTAATCTTGGTGATGGTGGGTGGTACTTGTTAGTATGAATCAGCTGTTCCCTGTTTGCTTGAGTTGGGAGGGGCTATGCTTAGCTATGGGGTTGTTCCCTGTGTTTGCATGGAAGAGCCATCTGTCAAGATTATCTTTTGTGCCTGTGGTAAGCTTTGGTCCCCCAGGTCGGGCATACGAATGTCCCAAGCTTTAGAAGGGACCATGTAGCTCCCAGGGTTTGATTAATCTCTGCTCCGCCTGAGGTCGGGGAGGAGCAAGACAAATTATGGCTGGATTGTGGGAGACGTAAAGGCTTTGCAAAGCGTTGGCAAAGCTCAGAAGTTGTTTTTCTGGCCAGTAGGGGGAGCTTCTGGTAGGAGGGTCAGGACAAACTCTCCAAACTGGGAGAGGTGTTAACAGGTGAGGGGCCTAAATGCTTGTATACCAAGGCCCCGGGCTGGGATCTTTCCGCCCTTATTCAGTAGCATGGTTTTCCTGGTGGAGGAAGGTAGATGATCCTCCAAATGGACCCCCTTACACCTTCCAAAATTGAATCAGTAAATGCTGTAGGGCATGCAAATTGACCTCCCTGTCCGAGGTGGTGCTTGCCAGAAGAAACAAGCTGAAATGTTGTTTTTGGTTCCTGTGACTGGCTCTAGTCCCTCAGGAGAAGCACTCAAATGCCCCAGGTGGTGTGTGGGGCCCTGGAACTTCAGGTGAGTTCTTATTCTCTGCCACAGCAGAGGCAGTGGGGGGAGTGCAGCTGGGTAGGGCCGCATTGGGTGAGCTTACCATTAGGCTCTACAAAAGCTGGCAAGGTAGTTGTTTTGGCAGGGGTCAAAGGTCTGCTCCCAGCTTCTGGGCAAAGTCGCCAGGGAAGGGCTAAAGTGGCCCTACCCTTCCAGAGAGTCTGCTGTGGAGGCAGGTTTGTCTGAGATTCACAATCTGGCAGTCTTCAGTGGGCCTCGCTCCTCTCCTCTCTCCTCTGTTCCATGGTCTCCTTCTGGCATCTGCTGCCAGATGCCAGAGGAGCAGGCAGGAGCTCAAGCCAGCCAAACTCCCCTATGACTGCGCTGTGAGCGGGGAGCTTCTCTGCCCAGGATCCTGGCCTGAGCTGAGAGTGCGGCCCTCCTATGGTGGAAGGGGTACCCTGAGAGCATGCTGCAGCTAGGACCCACACTGCACTCTCCCCCCAGATCTGCCCATGCAGGCTCCTTCACCTCCTGAGACCAAGAAGATCAATCCCTGACCATGCCTGGGAGAAGTCCACTGGTCCCAAGTTGTCCATGGGGTGCCCAAGCTGGATCTATGCCTTCCACCTTGGGGCATGCCCCACTCTGATGGAGTTGCTGGACAAATAGCACCAGGGACGGCTGGTGAGCAGGGAATTCACATACTGAGAACCCCTCAGTCTGCTGCAGGACCCCAAGAAGAAAGGCTTGAACCCCACTCTCTGTGGAAGCCTCAGTGTGGTGGCTCGATTGTCTCTCTTGGCAACTGTGGGTGGGAGAGGGGGAGGAGAAGAAAAGAGTCTGGATGGAGGATAGCTAGCATTCTGGTCGTCTCCGACCCTTTCTCCAGGAAGCAGTCTGCCCAGAATGTCCAGGTTCTGGAGTCACAGAGATCACCTGGACCCCACTGGACTCCTGTGGCTCCTGTAGTCTGGACTAGAGTTGCAAAATGTGTGGGAATCAGCAGGATGAAACCTGAGGAGTTGAAGCCCCCTGGGGATGACAAAGGTGCACAGTGGGTAGAGAAGCGGTATGGGGTGGGTCTGTGGGGCAGGAAGCACCTCAGGGGCCTGGGAGCCTGATACCCTGTCTACAAGAAGCTCCCAGCTCACTGATGGCAGCAACCTCTGGGCTTGTGTGGGCAGAAAGTCTCTCTGGCAGCTCAGGAACCCATTGACTGTCAGAGATGCAGGGGAGGAAGAAGCAAACTGTTCCACCTACCCTTTTCACTGGACTCCAAGCCTTTTGGGGGTTGATCTTTGCCAATACCTTGCTTCTCCTTGTTCTGCTCCACAACTTCTTCCTGCGGAGCCTCCTGGAGGTTCTGGAACCCACGTCTGATCTATGTTTGTCTTTTTGTTTTTTTTCTTTCATCTAAAATTTCTCCTCCTTATTGAGATGCTCTGGCAGCTGATATCTCAGGTCAGCTATCTTGCCACTGACTCTCGCTGTAATGTATTGCCATAGGATTTGCGGAGTGCTTTTTTGCCCCCAAAATACTCACATGTGAAAAATAATTACAATTATTATCAAGCATTCATCTAGTACTTTTGGATTGGTAAAAGGGATTAAGGAAATACCTTTCTTTGAAACTCAAAATTCTATGTTATTTTTATATTTTATGCTTTTAGTTTGTTTCAGGATAGGTGACATAAGACATTAAAAGTTTCTTGACCTGACTATCTTTCTTCTCTTTGACATCACAAACAAAATAGAATGACTGTAAAATTTGGAAAGAGGGAAGAACTTATTTTTTTTAATCATCTGGTCCTGAGGATATCTGTCTACGAGACTAGACAGATAATTTCATATACATGTGTGAATTCATTACAGTATTACTCCTCCTCATCTGTATTGGTTGTACATGTGCTAAAATATGCAAAAGTACTTTGTAACTATAAGACAGAAATAAATGAATTATTTTCAGAACACAAATCAGAGAAGGAAAAGCCCCCAAGCTGGTGAGGAATTCAACCAATTCCAAATTAAAATGCTTTGGGAGAGTTATTCCCATTCTATGAAAACTTGTTAAAGGGCTGAGGGCCTTAAGTCTGCGACAAAATATGAGGAATCCAACTACTTATGTAGAGAAAGGCAGATTTCTTCAGTTGCTCATGAATTGGACTCATCTTTTTTGGGCATCAGGCCAACTTGTGGATGTTTTTATCAGCAGGTGGTTTCTTCTGAATTCCTCATTATCTTGGATATATAATGCAGGGGCGGGGGGACCAACTCCAGGAGAACTTGAAACATGAATATAAAAGGCATTTAAAAATGTATTTTAAAAAATGTCCTTAGAGAGAAAGCATAGGGTTCTTCCTTTTGTAGCCTGAAGAGGAAGGTGAGTTCAACAGAAGGTGAAAACAAAGAGAAGTAGCTACTCCAGTCTTGCTTGGACAAAACCTTTATTATTTAACATTTCTATAGCTCTTTGTATTTTCCAAAGACCTTTACTAATGTATTGTTTTCCCCCATGTAACAAGCTTCCAATCAAAGCAGATTAGTATTCATCTTTCCATTTTCTAGATGAGAGAAAAGAGTTCAGGAGAAATGAAATCACCTTCACAGGTCCCAGGGTGAGTCAAGGGTAGAATGAGGTTTTGAGCCTTTGACACAGAGTTCTTGGCGTAATCACTCTGCAATGTGTTATTTCCTGTCTTGACTAAATTTCTACAAATTGGTTAAAAGAATTCTTAATCTAAGAAGCTAAGACTAGAATTCTAAATAGAGGATACTCAGTGGGGAGGCTTGAGGTTTTATTAAAACAGATTTCTTTGGGCAACCGGGCTTAGAGAGCCCGGTGAAGAGCTGATGTGGTTCACAGACTTCAGAGAAGGAAGTCCCAGACTTCAGAGAGGTGTTCCTTCAGGTCCCGTGGGGATTATGGTTGTCTGTCTTTATAGAAGAAATCTGAAAGTGATGCTTGTAGGATTGGCAGCTGAGGAAGTGGTTCAGCTCAGCTGTTGACTTTTGTGACCAGTTCTCAAGTACCTAGTCAGCTCTTCCTGTGTTTGAGTTCTTTTTTCCCAGAGGAGAACCTGGCCAGTCTCCAATTTCTGAAACTCTAATTTAGGTTATATATTTCTGTGCAGTGTGGATCTACTTTAAATTTGATGTAAGACTGCTGACTAGTATATTGCCAAATACCCGATAGGCACCTCAATAAATATTTATTAATGTTAATGATGAGAATGATCCTTTTTAATATTTATGTTTGAAATATGTACCCTACCAATACTGCAATAGGGAAAACTTTCAGAATAATTACATTGTGCATTTATATCCAGTGATTTATTTCCTGGAATCTCAAATTTTGTTAGAGACATGATTATGGTATACATATATTTTTAATCCTAAGGTTATTGGCAAATCTTAGTCCTATTTAATAGATGAGTTTAAAAAGGAAAGGGACATGATTTGCAAAAAATCTTACAGTGGATTGAAGTAAAGTAACGTATGAAAGTTTAGGTCTATGGTTTCAAATTTCATTGAAACTAGTCTAGCTCTGGGAACTAAACCAATGGTTAAGAAGTTATTATATAATAAAGTGGGACATTGAGAGTTTAGATATATGGAACTATCCTCCTGGCTAAAATTAATTTTGAAAAATGAATTTTTCTCTTGATTCTACCTGGGAGGTCTGGCAGTTAGAGGCTGTTTTTTCCCCCCATGAAATTTAACCTGTGATTGTTTATTCCTATGATTCAAATGATAACATCAACTATTTATATTACTGCTATCTATTATTTTTTCAAGCCAGCCCAATAAATATAGAAATTGATCTAATACTGTTTTTAATATACAGGTTCATAATTTTTAAAACCACAGCAATTGAAGTTACAATAGCTGTTCATACTTTTCTTAATCAAAGTGGAAAATGGCTTTAGTAGTTATTTTAGAGATAAATTCAGTAGATATTTTTGAAGTGTACCACCTAGTTAATTTTATAACTTCATGCATGAATAAAATGAATAACTAGTCTATATATTTAAAATTAATAGAAAGAAATATGTTTTGTAGCTTTTTTCCTTTTTAAAATTCTGTCATGCGAAGCATCTTTAAGTATTTTATCATTTGTTTTAAACAGTAGTACTCAAAAGGTGATCTTTAATTTACCTGCATCACAGCCACCTGAGATATTTATCAAAATTCAGAGGCTAGAGTTTTACCCCAAATCTACTAAACAAGACTCTTAACACTGGGGCCCAGAAATCTGTATTTTAAATAAGCTTTTTAGGTGACTTGTACGAACTGCAAGTGATTCAGTATTGCTTCAGTGTGAGAGGATGGGGAAGTTGGGGACACAGGCCCGGGAGGTAAGCAAGGACACGAAGGCATGGTATGCTGAGGTGTTCAAATCTTATCCTGGAGGTAATGAAGATTTAAGATACACAATAACATACATTAACTGGCTTCATTTGAGTTACGTTTATTTAAAAAATCATTTTCAGAAACGAGGTCTCACTCTTTCGCTCAGGCTGGAATGCAGTGGCTATTCATAGGCACGATCATGGCGCACCACAGCCTCAAACTCCTGGGCTCAAGCGATCCCACCTCAGCTTCCTGAGTAGCTGGGACTACAGGAGCCGGCTCTTGAATTATTTTTACAGCTTATTTATTTAGAGAGTTAATTCCACTGTCAAGAAAGGTAGATGAGGCTAACTGCACATAGGATTATATTCTTTTAAGATTATTTTGAAGAGTATCAGATATATATAATGTATTCTTTACTATTCTGGCATTAACAGTTCCAATATTTGTGTGAATTACAAGCCATATAAACAGCTATTATTTTACAATTATGATTCATATAAAAATCAAAGTATGGAAAAAGAAACTCAGAAATAAATTGGTAATGTTAATATACATTCACAATTACAAAACCATGGGTAACTGGAAAAGCCGTCATTATGCTAATGAGATGGGAAACATTCTTGATGCAACTGGTTTAAGGATAGTATACTTTTATAGAGTCCATTTGGGTCACAATTTACATGGCTTGGGTATATTTGCAATTATAAGTTATTTATAAGTAGCCTTCTGTACAAATAAAAGATTATAGTAGGTTAGTCTGCTGAAATAACCCCAAATGTGGCTCAACCCACTAAGGGATGGTTTCTCACTCACGTCATAGCCAATGCAGGTCGTCAGGATCAGGTTGGAGCTTCATTCTGTGCAGGGATCCAGGCTTTTTTCAGTGAATCATTCTGCCATCTTCTAAAGCCTTGAAATTTAGCCCGCGTCCAGCCTTCAGACAAGGAGGGGAGAGAGTGTGGAGAAGTTCCACATGACTGGAGGTGACACACATCACCCCTTCCCCACATTCTACTGGTGAGAACCAGTTACATGATCCCAGTGAGTTGCAAGGTATCTGAGAGCTGTGATACTTCAGCAGGAAAGAACAGAGCCAGTTTTTGTCACAATACATTATTCTTCAAGATCACTGATATCGAAGATATGTACTAGGGAGTAGGAACTGCTCAAATAAATAAGCTAACATACTATAGATATTTCCTAACTTATGTGTGTCCTTTATAGTCAGGCAGTCACTGAGGACAGCTGCCTTTGCTAAGTGGCCCCAAAAAAGTCTTTATCAAACTTTTTTGACTGCACTGCAATAAGAAATGTATTTTACACAGTGACTCAATAACGGTACATACATACAAAAACAAAAAATTCGTACCTGTTGTTAAGGAATCAATTACTACTGTACGTGGTGCACTCTGGTATTTTCTCTGGGGAGTGTGTTTTATTTTTATTTATTTATTTATTTTTAAATGAATGTTTTCAAAGTTTCGAGCTACACACTTACCAAAGGTCTTGTAGACTAGAACCCCTTCCCAAATTGGAGACATGGCTAATACAAGTGCCATCTAGTGGCCAATAGAATTTTTGCTGAAAAAAAAAATCATTAAAATGCTAGAGAATTTGATTTTTTATCTTACCATCTTGAGGTACTAGCTCTAGGACATGAATATTATACTTTATTGTAAATTCTTCCAGGAATGGTCCCAGCTATGTTAAAGTTATTGCAGCACAAGTAATTCTGATTTCCCTATCTCTGAAGCAGGCAGCAGGGATAGAAGTTGCTCTGCTCCATAGAAGGTATTCCCTGAGGTCACTTATCACGAGGTTATGGAGTATGCGATATTCATTTATTCATTATTCAGTCATTTATTTCAACATATGTCAATATTTATTTGTTTATTGCCAACTAGGTTTAAGGCACTGTGCTAGGAAATAAAAGATTAATCAGACTGGAAATTCTATCCTTTCAAGGGCTTGTTGTTTAATAGGGAACATATATATCCATGCCTTTAATGAAACTGGTTTTCTGAGACTTATAAAGATGACTCAGTTATGGCCCTAACCTTAAGGAAGTTATAGCCTAAGGAAACTCCCAATACTGCTCTAGAAACAGTCTTGGGGGGAGATAGAACCTGTGCTCACATGACAGGGAGTAATGGAAGATGGTGGCTGAACTGCATGGAAGACGGTGCTACAAAAGGGCAGAAAGCTGCCTCTCTCACCTCAGCACTCTCTGCCTTCCCCATGGAGCTTTGCATATTCGGGATTCAATAGACAATGGTTAGTGTAAAAGTCACAACCAATTAGCTGTTTTTCACATCTGTGGTTATCAACTGCAACACAGCAGCTTTATAAACGGTAAGCTGACCCTGTCACTCTGGTTGGCATTCGAGTCAACTAATTTGTCTTAAAGCTTTTATATAGATTTTAGCTAGCTTATGCAGCTAATAAATTCAAATGAAAACAAATTCCAGTGGCTATTTCTTGGTTAATTTTGATGATGAAATAAAACGACACCACAAGTTGAACAACAAAGAAAAGCTTGTATTTGAATTTAGCTATGGTAAATTAAAGTCATCTCCCAAGTCCCTTACCGTATAGCAGCTTTAAATTTTGTAGTGTTTTCCAACTCCACCCCACCCTCCGTTTTCCTTCTTCAGGGTCATGAGTGATTAATTTTATTGACTTAATATCAAACTGACATTTTTGCTATAAATCCTTTCAAACATTCCAAGACTGAGTCCATTTTAGTGGTTTGAATTGAAGGAGTTTTTTCAGTACTTTGCTGGGTTGTTCTGAATACTGAGATGGAATAGGGAACTTAAAAAATGATTTATAAAGCAAGTAATATATGTGACATTCATATTACTTACTAAAGTTTACAAGGGGAAAATTGATCTTACTTTTTTTTTCCTCCAAAAAATTCCCTAAACCACTACTCAATTAAAATCTCTAACCCAAAACCCCGGATTATAGTGTATTAGTGATATAGATCTATACAAGATAATACTATCTTTAAAAATAGGTATAAGAAAATACTTTGTGTGATTTATGATACAATAAATTTTGTTTATATTTATGTATTGATAAAATATCATTATATATATATATTTGCATTGCCTAGAGATGCCATTCTCTTTGACTAACATGAAAGCAACTCTTAGTTACTTTTGTACTACTTTAGTGAGGTGAGTAATGTTGGTCTATGTGAGTTGGACTTAAGCAAATTTCATGGTCCTAATATAATTTTTGTAATCATATTTTGATTTTCTAAAAAGAGAAAAAGCAGCTTTGGGCTACCAGCCATTATTTCTGAGAGTGGATGACAGCAGCTCCTTTTTTCTGGGCAAGGGAAACTGCTCACAGCTGCTCCTGCTAGGCGCAGCATTGCTCACAGCTGCTCTACCCTGGCAGGGTAAGATTATTTATGTGATTTACCAACTTCTCCTTTTTGACAATAAAATACAAATTTGGATTTAAGTGTTCATTGTTAATGATTACAGAGGGAACAACCTGACCTAAATTAGCAGGCCAACAGGTAAGGTTTAGATATACTTTCTTTAATAAAGGTGCTTCATTCATTCACTCATTCATTCCTTCAACAAATATTTATTAAGCACCCACTATATATCAGGTACTGTTCTAGGTGATGGAGTTTCAACAAAATAAAGGTGGACAAAATAGGCTACCATCCTGGCCCATGGGCCCAAACTTACTTTCTAATGGGTAGGTATCCACAATAAACAAAACGAGTCAGTAAAACATACAGTATAAAGGTGGTGAGAAGTACTATGGAAAAAATAAAGCAGGAAAAGGGTAGAGGAAGTTCCAGGGTGAAGGAGAGGGTTCAAATTTAAATAAAATGGTCAGAGAAGGTCTCACTGAGAAAGTGACAATTCAACAGAGACAAAGGAGGCAAAGGAGTGAGCCATATAAATATCTGGGGGAACAGTGTTCTAGGCAGAGGAAACAGCATGTACAAAGGCCCAGGGATTGGAGAGAGCTTGGTGTGTTAACTGAACAAGGAGGCCAATAAGAAAGGAGCAGTAACAGAGGGGAGATGAGGTCAGAGATGTAATGGGCCAGATCATGTAGGTCATTGAAAGGACTTTGGCATTCACCACGAGAGAGGACAGCCACTGGAGGGCGTTAAGCAGAAAAATAATGCTAACTGATTTATGTTTTAAAATAATCACTATGGCTCTTTCATTGAAATAGGAACCAAGGTTATCAGCTAAGAGTTGAGGATAAAGGAGAAGGTACTAGAAGACTGAGGAGACATTATGATGCAGTTGCCTGGGAGAGTGGGACAATGATTTGATTAGGAAATCAAATATTATTGCTAGGTGGCATAGAGGGCCCACTGGTGCTCTGTGGCTTCGTGGTCATGAATATTAAGTGAGATCTATCAGCCGCATGGAGCGGGCAGAGTAGGATTTAACAATGGTTAAGGTTCTGCCAAGTGATTAAGAGAGGAGAGAGTAGGACGGGGGAGTTGAGGGTCATGCAGGAATGATTTAGGGGTTGATGCTGGAATTTAGGCTGCGTGACGAGAGAAGTGAGTACATGAGGGGCAACAGATAGCGAATGAACTGAAGGTGTCCTGCTGTAGGATTGTTGGGTATGAGACAGAGTAAGGTGGTCAGAGAATGACCTTCAAATTGAGATCGTGGTACAAACACTGGTTTCATTTAGGGCATAGTAAAGAAGTTCTCTTTCTCAAATGAAGTATGAAAATGCCAAAGAAAAATGTAGATTATAATTGAATCATTTTGAACCATGGTGTTCTTTCTAGACTTTTCCCCCCCAAATATTTGTGCTTTTAAAACACTAGCAAAAGATATACATTATGGCTGACTTAGAAGTTGTAACTTGGTTTGTAGATTTCATTAAAACTACACCCTAGCAAAATCCACGTTTACAAGATTATTTTCTTTATCTTAGCTAAAAATAAAAACAAACAAAAATAACTAAAATCAAAGAAACAAACTAAAGACTAAACAAGACCATGATCAAGTATTTCCTCTGTTCAGTTGGAAATACTCAATGAAGAAACGAAAATCACATTAATACTTTCCATTGTACCAGGCACTGGCTGTACACTTGTGAACGATAGCATAGTAATGGTTACAGTGAAAGTGGGAAAGCACTTGTGAACGATAGCATGGTAATGGTTACAGCGAAAGCAAAATGCAAGATTATCCGATAAATATTTGCTATTGGAACATTCATCTCATTTACCAAATCATGCTGTTTCTCTGTTGCTTTTAAAGAGATTAGACTCTAGACACATAAAACTTGAAAGAAGTATAAACATAAATTATTTAGTGCTTTTTCTTAAATACAGGATAAAATGCCAACATTTAGAATTTTATAACATACAAGTGGTAGTTAGGCTGTTTGAGTCAAAATTGTATCAGGATGTGTAACAATTCCTTAAATTGGAATGAGGACTGAAGACATCAGCTGTTTTTATTACTGCTTTCTATAAGCTTTTCTAGATATAGATCATGTAAAAATATTGATAATTCAAACTCTTTAGGTGGTGAAATATCAAGGATAAATAGCTATACAATTATTTACAAGAAAAAAATGACTTAAATGCACACTTTTTTAATGGTAAACCCACAACAAATATAGATTTTGTTCTATAGTTTCCAAAGTTCAAACACTTTTTAAAAAGTTTTGTCATATAAGACACATACATATACTTGTGTTCCCATTGATATTTCTGCCTATGACAAAACAAAACATTTGTTTAGAAAATACAAATGTTCATAGGGCTTGGTGATTGTCTTCAAATATTTGATGGCTTCTTAGGTAGAAATTGAATTGCATTTCTTGTATGTTGCCTCAAGGACTGGAACTGAGTTTAATGGGCAGAAGTAATTGGAAAGCAAATTTTGATTCACAAAAGGGAGAGAAGGGAGCTGTTTACTGAGTGCCTACAATGAGCTAGGCACCATGCTGGCAGATTTCCATACCTTATTTTGTTTAATCATTATAACTTTCGTTAAATTTAAGAACTATTAAGGACTGATTATGTCCCAGGTACTGTTCCAAGTCTAGACTATAACAGTGCAAAAATCAGATAAAGTTCTTGCCATTTGTGGAATTAATGAAATAGAGTCATCATCTTCATTTTACAGAAGGGAAGCGTGTAGTTTAGAGAGGATAACTTATAAATGTGGTCAATGGTGAAGTTTGAATTTGAACCCCAGTACAAGGCTCATGCTCTCCCCTCACCACACTGCAGTCACGGCTTTTAATGGAACAGGCTGCTTAATTGAGGGGTGAGTTACCCTATTGGTTGCAGTCAAACAGAGGCTATGTTGATCACAAATTAGGAAAATCATAGGAGGAAAGTCAGTCTTTTCTTTTTAATTTTTAAATCAAAAATGCTTTATTATTCCAAAGTCATTCATTAGAACAAAAATGATCACAAAGATGTTTCAAAGAATAAGTTTAATTTATTTGGCTAAAATATTTATATAATCATTATTAGCAAATGTGAGATTGTCATCAAAATGTGGATGATCATTAAGAATATATTAAATAGATTATTCTCTGATGAGTTCAATGACAGGAGTATTCCTTAATTTATTTTCCCAGAATTAAGATGAGCTACTAGCTCTGAGATCTTTAGCCCAAGAAGGAGTAGGGGAGGAGTAGCGTGCTTTCTCAGCTGTGGAATGCTTCTGGAAAGGATGCTGAAGAACTTGCTTTAGAAGGTGGACCTCTGAGAAATCATTCTTTTCTGCTTTCTGCACTGCAGATTCCGCCATCCAGTTCTTCAACATTTATCTAGGCTTGACAGTTGTCATTCTTTTTCTTCTTTCAGAATCTGAGTCATTCATGTTAGTCTTCAGTCTCAAAAGGTACTGGGACACCCAGGCAGGAAAGAGTTTGTGCTTTGAAATTGTCTTTAGCACCCAGAATTGCTAAGGATTGTTGAGCTCCAGTAACTCGCTTTGAGTAATCTCTCTGATCTGCTGAAATGTCATTGTAAAATCAACTTCTGTCTTTTCCATGAGATGTAAGAGAAATACAGTTAAATCATCATCACCTTTCCTTTCTCCAAGTAATCCCAATTTGGCTTTGAACAATTTTCCAAATCTTGTATAATAAAGAACAGAGTACCCCTCAAGAATCTGAGCAGCAAGTTGCTTTTGCCTAGGATCCAGTAATGGGTTTAGAGCTTGTGACAACTTGTTTAAATTAAACATTCCAGGACTGGCGTGATTGACTATTTTCTATCTTCTTTCATCAGCAGATGTGCTTGGTGTAAAATCTGGATTAGAGGCTTCCATAAAACCGAATGGACCATAGTCAATTGTAACAGATAACAAACTGAAGTTCTCAGTGTTATAACCATAAGCAAAACCAACAGATATTCACAAGGCAATATGTTGTGCAGTCTCAGATACGGCAATAGAAAAAAATTCTATCTATTAGGTTCTTTTTTTTTTTTTGAGACAGAGTCTCACTGTTTTGCCCGGGCTAGAGTGCCGTGGCATCAATCTAGCTCACAGCAACCTCAAACTCCTGGGCGCAAGTGATCCTCCTGCCTCAGCCTCCCAGGTAGCTGGGACTATAGGCATGCGCCATCATGTCCAGCTAATTTTTTTTTCTATATATTTTTAGTTGTCCGATTAATTTCTTTCTATTTTTAGTAGAGACGGGGTCTCGCTCCTGCTCAGGCTGGTTTCAAACTCCTGAGCTCAAACAATCCGCCCGCCTTGGCCTCCCAGAGTGCTAGGATTACAGGCGTGAGCCACTGCGCCCGGCCTCTATTAGGTTTTTTGATATCTACTCAGGGACAATGCTTCCGTATGACAAAGTTTAATAATGTCCTCAGTAAATTCAGTTCACTATAATGAGCCAAAATTTCTAGCTTTCTAATTCTAAACCATGATTTTGCAGCTCGCAGTGCATATGCACTTCATTCTTTCAAAATATTTCAATTGTATTAATAAAATTGATCTTGCCATACTTCATCATCACTTCTAACCAGACTTGCAGCTCTGATAGTTGGATTCCAAGATAGTGTATATCCTCACTACACAAAAATTCTCTCACTGAGGAGCAAAGTACAGCTCTACCATCACCATTTTGGGAATATAGGTCTTTCCTGAGCCTTTTAATTGCAGCTCCCACTTTTCACCCTGCCTGTTCATGTGAATTCCAGTAAGGTGGTCTCTCCCATCCCAAAGCTGATCCGCCCATATCCCAAACTGGTGGCTGCCATACTGGTGGGCAATGGAATGGATCCAGATACCAAAGGGCTAAGTTTCCAGTTTAAGAGAAAAGGAGAAACAAATTTACCATGTATAGAGGGATAGCAAGAAATGTTATATTTATATAATTATATATTTATATATAATTATATATTTTATAAATATAATTCTATATAATTATATAGTTATATTTATTTATATTTATAACATTGGCACTATGTGAAGGAAATAAAATCCCCTGATAATCTGCATCATTAATCAGTTCTCAGATTTGCAATCTGAATTTATTCTACCAGTGTGGAACACACACACACACACACACATGAGACACAAACTAGCACAAGCACCAGCAATACCACCACCATAACCAAGAATAATAATACAAACCTCTGGTAGAGAATTTAATTTAAAGAAGTTTCAGGGTGGTAGTGCTTCTGATGACTGACAGATGCAAAAGCAAATCCACTCTGAAATATTTGGAAGAACTAGAAGAACTCTATTTCAATCCAGGCCAGCAGCAATTGAAGGATATCCCTTAGGGTAAAATGCTATAGACTGTAAGATATATACCTGTTCCAGATTTATTAAAATGTGTATAATTTTTAATCTTAGAATAGTCAAAATAGAGCAATTTAGACAGGAGGACCCGGAAGTGGAAATTAAATAAGTATTTATTTACAAAATAATTATTGACCAGTATGTGAGGTACATTATTATACTGGGTGCTAAAATGGGGCATAAAAATGGATATGAATGTACATTTCTTGGAATTTCACACTGTACTAATTTCCTAGGGCTGCTGTAACCAGGTACCACAAACTTGGTGGCTTAAAACAACTGAAATCTATTTTTCTCATAGATCTGGAGGCCAGAAATCAAGATGTTGGCAGGGCCATGTTCCCTCTGAAGCCTGTAGAGGAATATCCTTTCTGGCCTTTTCTAGTTTCTGAAAACCCAGGTGTTCATTGGTTTGCAGCTTCAGTACTTCTGTCTTTGATTCCATTATCGCATGGGGTTGTCCCCATGTGTCCTTGTCTTCACTTGGCATTTTCCTCTTCTTATAAGGACAACAGACATGTTGGATTAGGGCTCACCTCAGTGACCACATCTTGAACACAACTGCAAAGACCCTATTTTCAAATAAGGTCACATTCTCAGGTACTTGGGATTAGGACTTTAACATATCTTTTTGGGGACACAATTCAATCCATAACACACCATGACCTCTATGTTTGAGGTGCCCTATTTCCACTTTCTCAGTCTTATCTCTCTCTTCTCACACTTCAACTCTACAGAACATTTGCTGTCATCCTTGTCTAGAATGCCCCAGTCTGATAGGTTCACATGGTATACTTTATACTCAGGTCAAATGTCATTTTCCTTAGGAAGCCTGCCCTGAGTCCACCAAGTCAGCTTAGGGGCCCCCTCTCAGGTATATTATAACACTTATCCTGCTGCATTATAGTAATTGGTTTACCTGTCTCTTTCTTATACTAGACTCTGGAGTCATTGAAAGCAAAGACTTTGTGTTATGTTTGTCATTGTGTTCTTGCTCATAGTGCTTATCATTTGTTAGACACTCAGTAATATTTATTATTGAATTTGAGTAATATTCTGAAGGAAATTTGATAGAACCTAGAGACCAATAGTATATGAAGAAAGAAGAATACATAAAATATTACTTTGAATTTTGAGTAAAAGTTTGAGGCCAAAGGGGGTACGATGGGAAGAAAGAGCAAAAGTCAAAGAGGAGATGGTTTGGGAGAAAATATTATGAGCACAGATAAAAGGGATCATAGAATAAATATGCAGTAGAATAAGTAGAAGAGAAAACTCTTTAAGGACAAGGACTGTGTCTTATCTTTGTGTTCCTAATACTTAGTATTGTGCCTGGCATAGAAGAGGAAATCAATTCATATGTATTAAAAAAGTATAAAGTTAATGTTTCCAGATATCTAGGATTGTGTTTCTATTTACCAAATAGAGAAGTTGTAGAGAGTAACTGATTTGAGGGCTGGGAAGATAAAGCCTTTAGCTTTGGTTATGTTGATTTGAAAATTAGAACTGAATATTTAAGGGAGAAATCCCCAGTAGCCAAGTCTATGGAGGCATGAGAGCTTAGAGCTATAGACTTGAAAGTCACAGATACCTATTTGAAAGTTATCAATATAGAGATTAAAGACATGGAAGAGGGTGAATTTTTAGAGAGATTTGGTGTAGAGTAAAAAATTGGAGACTTGGCTAGGTGCAGTGGCTCACTCCTGTAATCCTAGTCCTTTGGGAAGCTGAGGCTGGAGGACTGCTTAAGGCCAGGAGTTCGAGAACAGCATGAGCAAGAGTGAGACCCTGTCTCTACAAAAAATAAAAAATTTAGCCAGGCATGGTGATGTACACCCATAGTCCTTGCTACTCTGGAGGCTGAGGCAGGAGGATCGCTGGAGCCCAGGAGTTTGAGGTTGCAGTGAGCTATGATGGGGATTAGGACTATAACATATCTTTTTGGGGGCACAATTCAATCCATTACACACCGTGACCTTTATGTTTGAGGTGATCTATTTCTAGGGTGACAGAGGGAGACTCTGTTTCAAAATACACACACACACACACACACACACACACACACGTGTGTGTGCATGTGTGTATGTATAAAATGACACATAAGGATACCTTATGTTTATACTCCATCAGATATCTAAAAACATTTGCCTGGGCAACAGAGGGAGACCCTGTCTCAAAAAAAAAAAATAATCAGAGATGCTAGGAGGTAAAAGTAGAAACAGTGAAGGAGATAGAGAAGGAGCAGCCACAAAAGGGAACCCCTGGATAGTACAATGTTTCAGAACCCAAGAGAGGAACTAATTTTTAAAAAATAGATGATTAACTGTGATAAATAAAAAAGACTGAGAATAATGAGGACTGAGAAAAGTTTATCAGTTTTAGCTTTAAGACTTAGTCATTAGTGATTTTTAAGAGAAATATTTCAGTGGAGTGTTGTCAGGGGAAGTCTAATCTCAGGTGTTTAAGAAGGGATTTGGTGACAGTTTAGTGATAGTAAGAGGTGATGTCATGTAGACCATAGAATTAAATTTGGCAAGAAAAGGAGAGAAATTGGATTGTAGCTTGGGAGATCAGCAGGATTAACAAAGACTTACTGTTGTGTGTGCTTTTGAAGTGAGACACATTTTTGGTGAATTTTGTGTTCTATGTGTTGAGTGCTTGGTTTCCAATTCAGGCTAGAGCTAAACACTGAGTTACAAAGGCAAAGAAAATAGCATTAATTAGCATTATTATTCTAGATTGCACTGGCCTTTGGCTTAATAAATCAGAGGTGTGTCCTACTGGGTGCTAGAGTCTGGTTCTGTGACTGACATTGGGAAAGAGAAATAGGGGAAAAAGGGTCATATAAAGTGTGTGTGTATGGTGGAACAGAACTCATTAGGTCAGGAAGCAGAACCGCAGCATGTTGGAACAGAAAGGAACAAACTGAGGAACTCTCTTTATGTATAGATGAGGCAGCTGAGATCCAGAAAGGAACTCTGGGACTTCTGACATTAGTGAGTTGTTTGATAGGGTGGTGGATTTGTTTTAGTTCTTCCTCAGACTAAAAGGAATTCTATGGCTCTATTACTGCTACCCACAGTGGTATTGGATTATAGGCAAACAAAGATTTGCTGTCCCTTTTCTTGAGGATATTGCTGGCCAGAGAGTTGAGGATCGCCCTCTCTGGCAAAAGAGTCTCCTTTTCAGACAACTTCTAGAATTTGGCTGCATTTTGCAAATAGAGATGGAGAAATGTAGACCGATGTTGTTGCCTCCCCAGGGTCATCATTAGAGAGACCAGCTGGCTGACAAGCCTGTGGCTATAGAAACCAACATTACCGAGAAAAGATGGATTATAAAAATAAGCCTCTTTCCTTTTCAACTTGATTTGCTGGAATGATGCCTTGGTCCTTTGAATTCGATCTTGTAGAAATATCAAATTGGATAATTTAATCTTCTCAGTCAATACCTTATCACAGATTTCTTAAATGTACTCTCCTATGTGACCTGTTTGGTTCAGTTGAAGACAATGTACTGCATTTCCCTACCCATTAAAGTTTTTATTTTGTGAAAACTCATGATGTGCTTCACTTTTCACATTGTGGAATAAACTAGAACTCCTTAGATGGAGAAAAAATGGTCTTTGATGCTGCATATACCTTTGCTGCAGGGACTCAGGATGATCAAAGGAATAGTAAGTTGGGCATTTGATGCGTAGGTATCTATCTATAGGCAAATATCAGTTTTCTCCTACAAAATATATTTTCTTCTTCAATGAGGTTTGGAGATATAATGTGTCTCACGTGCCAGCAACTCATATATATATATTATATATACATATATATGTTCCATGCATACACATGTCAGAATCCCTTAACCACACTTGGAAACCCCATATGCAGGGATAATAGACACCAGAGGTGAAAGGTAAGGGGACAATATGTGTGAAAAAAACATATAAGGGTTTATTAAAATTTTTTTTGGATAACTTGACCAATTTTCCTCTGACCTTATCTTTTGTCTCACACACTGGTGTACAGTTTTTACATTATTATTCTAGATAGCACTGCAAAACCTAAGGCAGCCCATTTTAGAAATCTCTCTTAACATATTAAACTGAACATCGAATAGATAATTTCAATCATAACTTGCAGCCAATAAAAACCTTTCAGAAACTGGCAGACTCCCAACACCTTTGAAGTCTTCCTATCTAACTGTAGTATTCTATGGGATGTTAAAACCAAGTTTGGACTTTAGAAGGAAATCCTGTGGGTGGCACACATGAGAAAACATCTCAAGGCCTTTCAAAACCATAAATCTAGGCATAGTGCTGTTTTTCAGTTATGAATGGAGGATTATTCTTCACTTCTTGTTCTAAACTGATTCTAAACCATTGTCAGAAGCTAACTACCAGTAATAGTGCCTCCCAGAAACACCATGCAGAGGATGTTGAGAAACAGGAGGTATGTAGGATAATTGAAAGGAAATCAGAGCAAAGGGCGCCAATAAGAGACCAAAAGAAACTAGAGTGGGAGAATCAACAATGGCCATATATTCAAAAGGTTCATAGTATATTAAAGAGATCACAACTCACAGTTCTACTGGTGTCTTAGATACCACGTGGGGTAAAATCTCTTTTATTGAGTATCTTCCATCTTGCTTTGTTAATCCTTACAGCTGTAGTTGTTGCTTATGCCCTTTTTTACCTGGTAATCTGTGGTAAATCTGCTGCCAAAACCTTGTAATGACTTAAATAAGTATAAACCTTAAATCTAAAACATCACCCCAATTCAGTAGGACATAGCTTGATGACTATGTTGCCTCTCCTCCCATAGATGTGGAAGGGTAAAAATTGACAGTGGGGAATATGTACAGAGAAAATGGCCTGAAAAGGGGTAAAAATGTTTTCTGTCTCTTCAAAATCCTCTCAACCTTTTTGAGAACTATAAACTACATCCTTGCTTCAGACCAAGCAGGATTGGTCAGGAGGGGCAGGAGAGTGTCTTTGTTCTTTGTGCCACAAAAGATGGCTCCAGAGAATTGCCTAGGTAGAGGTCATGAGATTATCTTAGTCGAAGATGGGATGAGTCTGGGTGGACGTCATGAGATTGTCTTCACCAAAGATGGGATGAATCAGAACCTTTAAAAGCTCTGTATTTCTGCTTAGAAACAGGACATTGGTACTTTGAGACAGGAGTCTGCCAACCTCCTCTTGTATCTAGAATACCCTAAAGACTTTATCAAAAGACTCCTGGAATTGATAAGTAAATTCAGCAAAGTCTCAGGTTACAAAATCAGTAACATTTCTATATACTGATAACAGTTAAGCATAGAGTCAAATCAAGGACTCAGTACCATTTACAAGAGCTACAAAGAAAGTAAAATACCTAAGAATATACTTAACAAGGGAGATGAAAGATATCTACAAGGAAAACTATGAAACACTGAGGAAAGAAATTGCAGATGACACAAAGGGAAAAACATATCATGCTCATGGATCGGTAGAATCAACATAGTTAAAATGTCCATACTACCCAAAGTGATTCACAGACTCAATGCAATGCCCATCAAAACACCAATGTTATATTTCACAGATTTAGAAAAAATAATTCTGCACTTCATTTGGAACCAAAAAAGGAGCCTGAATAGCCAAAACAATCTTAAGCAAAAAGAACAAATCTGGAGGCATCACATTACCAGACTTCAAAATATACTACAAGGCTATAGTAACCAAAACAGAATGATATTGGTACAAAAATAGAAACATAGACCAGTGGAACAGAGTAGAGAACCCAGAAAGAAAACCATCTACCTACAACCAGCTGATAATCTACAAAGCAGACAAAAACATACACTGGGGAAAAGAAGCCCTATTCAATAAATGGTACTGGGAAAATTGGATAGCCATATTCAGAAGAATGAAACAAGACCACTATCTCCCAACATTTACAAAAATGAATTCAAGATGGATAAAAGACTTTAAGGTATGAAACCATAAAAATTCTAGAAGAAAGTGTAGGAAAAACTCTTCTAGACACTGGCTTAGGCAAAGAATTCATGACTAAGACCCCAAAGACAATTACAGCAATAATAAAAATAATTGGGACTTGATTAAATTAAAAAGCTTTTGCACAATGAAGGAAATAATCAACAGAACATGTAGACAATCTACAGAATGGAAGAAAATAATGCAAACTATATATCCAATAAAGCGCTAGTATCTAGAATCTACAAAGAACTCCAACAAATCAGTAAGAAAAGAACAAACAACCCCATTAAAAAGTGGGCAAAAGACATGAACAGAAGTTTCTCGAAAGAAGATAGACAATTGGCCATCAAATATGAAAAAATGCTCAACATCACTAATCATCAGGGAAATGGAAATTAAAACCCTTGTCAGAATGGCTATTATTAAAAAGTAAAAATATAACAGATGCTGCCATGGATACAGGGAGAAAGGAATGCTTATACACTGTTGGCAAGACTGCAAATTAGTACAGCCTCTATGGAAAACAGTATGGAGATTCCTCAAAGAAATGAATATAGACTTTTCCCTTGATCCAGCAATCCCAATACTGGATATGTAGCCAAAGGGAAAGAAATGATGTTGTCCAAAAGACTCCTGCACTCAAATGTTGTTGCAGCACAATTCACAATTGCAAAGATGTGTAATCAATGTAAGTGCCCATCAATTCAAAAGTGGATTAAGAAAATGTGGTATATATAATATATACCATGGAGTACTACTCAGCCATAAAAAGAAATGAATTAATGTATTTTGCAGCAATTTGAATGGAACTGGAGACCATTATCCTAAGTGAAGTATCTCAGGTATGGAAAAACAAACAGCACATGTATTCTCTAATAATCTGTAACTAATCAATGGGCACACATGGGCACAGAGAGAAGTAAAAGTCATTGGAAATCAAGGGGTGAAGGGTGGAGGAGAGGAGGGGCGAAAACCAACCTAACAGGTACAATGAACACTATTCAGGTGATGGGCACACTAATAGCCCTGACTTAAGCATTACAAATGCTATCCATGTGATAAAAGCAGTTGTATCCCCTTAATATTTTGAAATAAAAAATGGATTATGAATCTCTAAATGTGGACTTTTGTTTGTAGCTGTATTCCTACTTATTTGACCTGCAACTTATTTTTCGAAGGTAATATTTCTAAGCACTAGTGTCTTGTGGTATGTAATTCAGGGAAAATCAATGTAGTTTAAAGTTCTTATTTTATGGACAAAGAAAGTGTGGCCCAGGAAGATTCACTGACTTGTTTAAAGTTACATTGTGACATTCGTAGGAGTCAGGTCTTTCAGGAAAATCTAAATGTTTAAGAATGTCTATACCATCTTTAAACGATTAACCAAACCAATAGGGAAAGTTATGTTTAGAGTAAAATTATAGATGAGAGTTTAGAGCAGACTGTATTGAAGAATTTGGCCTCCTTTGCAAATTGCCATTTTTGATAAAAATACCACAACAAAGTTTTTCAGACCCCATAATTTAAAAATGCTACCATACCCCCTCACCCATGCTCAGATCAAAACAAAAATTCATACAATTTAGTTTGCCCCAGCTGCCGGGAGAGGAAGAAATCAGACGAGAAGCATAAAGGAAAGTCTGGCATTTATTTACTTACCTGATTGCTGTGTTTTTGTGGCAATTTTTGTGTGGGAATGGATTCTGAGAGTGTCTGAGAGCAGACTCCATATATATGTTCAATCTAAGCAGAAAGAATCGGTTGAGTGTGATTAAGTGCTTAGCTTTGGAATCCTACAGCTGTGAGTTAGAAACTTTCCTCTATCCTTTACCACCTGTATGACATTCAGCACATTATACCAGACCTCTTCAAGTCTCTGTTTTCTCGCCTGTAAATAGGAATAATATTAATCCCACCTCCTCAAGTTGTTGAGATGAGATGATATACATAAAGAGCTCAGCACATTGCCACTAACCAACAAACACTCTAAATATTAGTATTATTAGAAGAAAGACATTTAGGTGTGCCACTGACGAGTGTTTCAGGAATTGGTGAAAATACTGAGACAGGTTTCAAGGTTGCTTAATGAAGTCCATTGATTGATTTGGGATCTACTTGTGAGACTTTGCTGAATCTGCAAACCATACCTTCTGACTTGGTTTTAAAAAATACTAAATAAGAAAAAACACAGAGTCCACATGCATTTTCCAACCAGTTCACTTCTTGGTCACTTAGGATTTGGCCTGTAGATCTGGAGTAAGATTTTTTATACCTAATGTAGCATAAACACATACTGGCCATGACTTAATGACAAGCAACATAGTTAACACCTTGTATTCCTAAGGGATTTACATGATATGCTTGGCAAAACAGCCATTAGTTTGATCCTTTCAAGGCTTGTTTTTTAGGGAAGGTGTAGAATACCTTTACTAGGGCTAGAGTAGTCTTCTTCCTAAGACATGGTCTTTCTAGGGTCTGTTGAATGCTCAGAGTGTTTAGTGAGGTTGCCACTTTGACAGGTTGAAACTTGAACATTTCTAAGTCCTGTGGAATCTCCAGTAATTGTTCAGCCCACAGTTCCCCTGCAGTTGTCCTTTCCTTCGTTTTGTGGAGTCTTTTTCAATGCGTCTATTGCATAGCATTCAGCCAAAGACTCAAGGGGACCCCTATGCAGATTTCTGGAACTCCTATTCGTTCATTTATAGCACTTTTCTCAACTTGGAATTATGTATTTATACAGAGTACACTGCCCTTTCTCTCCAGGACCATGTCCCATGAATTCCAGTTGTCTTGGTGGCCCTGAATTCTTAACTCTGTTTCATCAGCACTTTATGCACAGGTTTGTAAAGTATTTCTAGGCTCATCTTGTTTCCCTTCTCTCAGGGACCAGATTTTGCCTGTTGTCCAACATCTGAAAACAGTTATTTCATATGTCTTGTCAAGTTTTATAGTTGTTGAAGAAGAAAGTTTTCTCTGTCATGACCAGAAGTGAAAGTCCTTTCCCACTTTTAGTTCCTAGTACCCTATCATAGGGCCTCTACTTTGAAGAATCAATCCCCTCCTCCTTGTATAACTATTATATATTCATAAAAATAAAAAAGAAAAATAAATCTGAGAAAAAAAGAATCCTTCTCTCAGTATAGTAGTGGCCTATAAAAATGGCTCAGTTCTGAACTCATTTCTAATTGACCTTGATTTTAAACAACTCATTGGTTATTCACATTGCTTATAACTGAAATCATTGGAATCTATGCTCATTTCCATGTTCTTAGGATATGAAGACATGAATATATCAGAAAAGGACATGACTTTCCTGTGTGCAAAGGAGTCTTCTAGGCACAGGATCATGCAGAACTCTATTTTCTTTAGTCATCATAAGCACACTGATTATGATAAAATAAGCCAATAATCTATCTCTGTGCCAATTTCTTCAATATAATTTGAGGTGAAAGTGGTCATATATTGCCATCTTTCATAAAGAGGTGCTAGTAAGAATGGTCTCTTTCTTCCTATAATATGACTAGGTGAAGAAAAGCACAATAAAACATGATTTAAAGAGCTTATAGACTTTCAGTCATCTTTTTGCTTAATATATAAAAGATAATATAAAAATTGAAAAAATTCAAGAAAAATAATTAGTTTGTTTTTCTTCTTGGTATGAGGTAGGGACCCACTGGTGAGAAGATGTTCATTAGTAAGGTTTTGCTACAAAGAATGTTTGCTGGCATCAGTAAAGAATATTTTTCTTTGCTTGCAAATGATATTGCCTGTATTATGAATAACTATGAGAAGACAAAGGAAAATTCCCAAATTTAAATTTGTACATTTACTGCAGTTCCTTGTTTCAAATGTCTAATGCCTATTAATTCAGATTCCAGGATTTTCTTTTCTTCTCCATGATCATTTTGGCTTGGATAACTTTGGAAAAGCATCTGAAAGAGGATAAAGCATCTTTGTTTTATGACTGGTTTGTGGATTTACTGACTCTGGCCTTCTTTAGGGCCTTAAACTTTGAGACTTTCCTATCTACTTGCAACTTCAAATGATCTTTAAAATAACAAACTGTTTTGATGTTTCCTTTTTATTCTTTTGTGTGTATAACTTTATTATGCTAACTGTCTATATAATTATATACCACAATCATCTTATGAAGATGATGGGGTGGTTGATGTTATTCTGCTTTTACAGAGAAGAAATAAGAGGTAGGGAAAGATTTTGTGATTTGCACAGTGTTCATGGTCAGGACTGGGACTGAAGACTAGGATCTAGGAGAAAGAACACTGGTTGAATAGGAGGAGGGGACTGACTGTAGTTCAAACTCTGTCCTCAGTTTAGGCCAGTTCCTGATCTAGGTCTCATTTTTGTCATTTGTAAAATGCTGGGGTAGAACAGGTGAGCTCTCAGGTCCTTCTAGCTTTAAAATTCTACAGTCATTTGACTCCCTTTGACTTTTCTCCCATAGTACATTGCTTCCATTAGCTTTCTTCTGGATATTCCTGGATTACATCTGATTTTTATATTTTTCCGCTTTTGCTTGTGCCCCACTGGTATATTATTTTGCCTTTAAGTAGTTTTACCGAAGAGGTGAAAAAAAGCATTTAGCCACCTAGTATATAATAACTGTAATTTAAGAACAGTCTGGTTGACTTTCTTATTGCTTTTTAAATATTTTATTATGTTATATAATGTGTTTATTACAAATTTACCTATGCTTATGTAGTTCAACCAAAGTATGAAATAAACCATTGCTATATTTTCAAATAAGGAGGACTTCAAGTCCCCAGATAGTCACCGTTATTTGACTTTATTACTAATCCCTTGTGCTATCTTGGGTCTCATACTAGCTTTATTATAATATAATGAGGGGGGTTATCAATAACTTACCTTCCTCACAAAGATATAGTGATAGAAAAGAAAACTACATAACAGTTATTCCCATGATTATTTTATATGCCTGAATTTAAGGACATTAAGATTAAAAGCATTCAAAGATAAAATATGTGCTTCAAAGTCTTCCAAATAATTTAAAAATAGAATTTCAAAATAGGGAAGAAA
This sequence comes from Avahi laniger, assembly GCA_963575035.1. Classification (NCBI taxonomy): domain Eukaryota; kingdom Metazoa; phylum Chordata; class Mammalia; order Primates; family Indriidae; genus Avahi; species Avahi laniger. The sequence goes on along the minus strand of CAUYSK010007283.1, from coordinate 31,951 downwards.
AGAAAAGACTATTGGATCTTTCAACTGAGTTATGAAATGCATACCAAAGTTTGAACTTTTTGGAACCCACTTCCGGACTTTTCCATGACTGATAAGTCTATAATTTGCTATTAAAATGTTGCAATTTCAGTTTTAGATAGTTGAGCCATAAATTGCTGAGATCCAGGATAAATGGTCAATTATAATAGAACAAATGTCTATTGTTTTATTCAGGGATGGAGAGAGTTCACTGTACTACTTACTTATAGTGATTATTTAAAATTTTCCTCCAGAAGAAAAAGCCCATGCCACATTTGTGGAAATGGTTAAGTGACCACAGTAACAAAGAATTCAGGGATGATTTAGTGCGGATCATCATGCAGGCTTCCCAGCATGTGCATTTTAAACAGTACTGTTTTGTCTCCAAGTTTGCCAGAGTGTAATCTGTGAACGATTGAGGCAAAATCAAAATCAGAAACCTAGGAAAGTAATATTGTTTTGGAATTGTCAAGCAAAAGACTTTGGTTTGGGTTTGTTACGTCTGGAACCAAAATGTCACATGTGGCATACATCATTTATAGTTTATTATTTTAACCTTAGACCTCCTTGTTTAAAATTTATGCTGTTTGGTGCCTAGCATCGTAGCCTAAGCATTTCTATTCTATTATGCATGACTCTGTGCCAGCTACATGGTGAGAGCATGGTGCAACCATAGCTTGAATGGCTGGATGGCCCCCTCCATGGTTCCACTCTTTTGCTGGAACTGCCAAGCCCAATAGGTTCAAGGGGGTGCTCAGAAATGAAGGCATGGCACCAGGTAATTGAAACCATTCCCTGTACATCTGGAAAAAACCCCAGTCTAGTCATACTCTCTGCTGAAACAGAAATCATCCCACGCTATTGCTGGAAGTTGCAGGAAAGTAAAAGTGGTGTCATTTTACGTTTACAGAAGCATTTAGCATTTTCATGGACAGACTCAAAAGCCTGTGGTTACAGAGTGTGAAATTCTTATTAAAATTCTTCGTGAAATCAACAGAACACATATCTAGCAATTGTTCCAAGGCCTCCTTTCCTCCCATTTGTACAGCATAGCAGTGATCCCACTGATCCATTCTATTCTCCATATCAAACAGACTTATACCATCTTCCCATTTATTGGTTGACTTGCCCTAGCCAGGAAATTAAAAATTATTTGTCATTCAAGGTAAGCTCATCATTGATGGTATGGCCACTTCCATGCTGACATGACATACATTGTCTTCTGGGATTAAGATGTAGTGAACTTGGGCTGGCTGTGGCTCCCATAGAAGAGATAGGGGTGCTGACAGGGAGTGTATATTTTTGCTTTTAAATCTAAACATAGATTTACAGATTGAGAATTTGATTGCATTCCCTCTGTAGGACTTGAACCTTCCACATGCAATGCAAAATGTACTTGCCTGCAATGGATTTACATATCCTCTAAAGTTTCATGTTACTTTCAGTGATAATATAGCACTCTGCTATTTCTGAGGTGCTTTCAGTATCTCATTTATTTTTGCAGTATTCACTTATGGGGCAGATGGGGTAGGGATTATTTTTTCTGCTTTGAAAATGAGGCTCCTGAAGCTCAGAGAAGTAAGGTGGCTTACTCACAGTCACACAGTTTAGAAGGATAGAGCTGGCTCTCAAACAGGTCTTCTGACTCCAGTCTTGTGCTCTTTCCATTAGTACGTGATGCCTCTCATGTTTCTTATGTCCTCTTTCACCAAAGTAAATTTTGCTTTGGACCGGTTTTCAAAGCAGTAGTGATGGAACACTTCCAAATGCTGTTTCTGTGGAGCTGACAGCATGGAAACGTGCAGCTTCTCAGTCAGGCCAGTGTCATTATCCTGGAATTCTGGGACTGCTAAAGATCAGTGTGAAATGGTTTCATACATCTCTTCTTGCATAAGCACAATAATTTGCTTGCTCTTCCCCGATAGTATGGATTTCTGTCTTATATTATAGTTAGTTACTTATATTTAGTTATTTGTAAATCTCAGATATAAGCTCCTAATGGGCAGTTACAGCCATATTCATATTTATATGCTCTACTGCACCTTGTCCAATGTCTTGCAGGAAGGCAATGTTCAATGAATGTTTACTAAAACGAATGAAAGATGATAAAGCAGAGTTTAAGGAGTCCAACTGTACTTCTCTGTACTATCTATATCAGTCTGTCCAGTGTAACCATCTACAATGACGGAAATGCTCCATATCTGGGCTGTCCAGTACGATAGCTATTATTGGATAGTGTGAATGGGGAATTAAATTTCTGATTTAATTTAAATGAAATGAAATTTAAGTAGCTGTATGTGGCTGGTGGTTAATGTATTAGACATCACAGCTCTAAATTTTTGTGTATTTGAACTTTGTCACGTCCTTAAATTCTGATTGTATTTAGGTCCTTCCATACGGTGATGGTCGTTGCTATGTTTTTGATGAGAAAGTTGTACAGCTAGCCTTCGGCAAGGGGATGAAGGGCTGGGCTCAGATTTTTCTCTCAAACCTAAGGTAGAAGCACTTTTTCCTCCTTGGTTCCCTGGGGAGGGGCTGATGCTTGTTCCTGAGTATTTTCTGCTAAGTAGGAATGCCTCCCGTCTCTTGGAGTTGCAAAGGGTTGGGAGGGGCTCTTGAAGGTGACAAATCGGGATACCTCAGTTTCTCAAGGCTCAGTGATACATAGTCTGGGCCTGTAGGAAAGAAAAGTTCCATCATTTCCTAACAAAAGCAAATCTTCTGTTAGAAGAAAGATAAGGGCAGAAAGCTAGTATTAAATAGATGTCCTCATACGCAGTCTGGGTGGTATTCCACTCAAGGTAAGAATCTTTAGGCTCTGTCTTGCTCTTTATTACAGAAGTCTTCATATATCACCAGCAACCATTAAGTTTTGCATTTTTTCTAGTTGTAAAATCTCTAAATTCCTCCTCTGAAGCTGTCAACTTGGGATTAATAAAAAAAAAAAAATTGTCTCTCCTCCTCTCCCCACCAGACAGCAGTAGCAAAAACTGCCCAGGAAAAGAGAAATGCTGTTCATGCAGGGTGGACCCCTTTGATCTCAGTGACTTCTAAGAACCCCGGTTCCTCATGCTGCGGCTTCTGCTACTTCTCTCACGGAGCCAAAAGGTTAAACAGAGAGAGCGGCAGGAGTGCAATGGCAGCCAAATGGGAGAGTATATGTTGGCCTTTGAATAAATGTCTAGATGTTATTATGTGATTCTGGGCACAAGTCCTTTCTCAGAATGTAAACAATCTAAAGGTAGGTTTTAGGTCCTTGTGCTCTATTAGAAGTAAAACAAATATTTAGGAAAGGAAAACGGATGCATTGTTAACATCGATGTACTCATGGGTAGCTGCAAAAGCTACTATAAATGAATCTGAAATTTCAGGATGAAAACTTTAGAGGTAAGGATTGGCATCATTTTTTGTGAAGGGACTCAAGAGTATCTATAGTGATTCAAAGAGCAGAATATACCCCAAGGAATCTACTATTTAAGGCTGACAAAAACAGTAGATAGTAACATTCTATATTATGTATAAAACTGGCACTTAGAAATGGTTTTTCTCTGTAAATAATATGTTGAGATTAAATTTTTAACCTTCTTTTTTTTCCCTGGTATATGTGGGAGGTAAGTATTGTCTGTCCCTTTAGGAATAAGATGAAAACAAAGGCCAGAGAGGGAAGAGACCTGGCTGAGGTCACAGAGCAATCATGTCCCTATCGACACTGGCATTTGAACAGGGGACTTCAAACCAGGAGCCATTGAGCTGGCTTTTCTCCTCAGGAGTAAAAGGACAGCTCCAATTCCTTACCAGATGTAAGGGAGCCCATGTGAATAGAATTTATAAATATTAATAAATGTGCCAAGGAGGGAGAAGAAACCACAATCAGGTAAAGCTGGTAGAGAGAAGATAAAGTAACACCTGTGACTTTGGTTCCGATTCCCTGAACTGTTTTTTTTTTTTTTAAATAAACTTGTGCTGATATATAGAAAAGTTGCAAAGATATTACAGAGTTCTCATATACCCCTCACGCAGTTTCCCCTAATATTAACATTTTACATTTGATTTTCTGAATTTTGTGATAATTTTATATGAATGGGGGCTCCTCTAAATAGAGTCTGATTTACAAGTGAATTAATTTCTATAACTTTCCTATAACATTTTCCAAAAATTTACTGCTAAGATGGAATAACCTACATGTATGATAAGGATTCAATAAATTTGAGTATTACAAACTTCAGTTATAAAGTCTCTGGGGGAACTTTTTTTTTTTAATTTTATTTCAGCATATTATGGAGGTACAGATATTTAGGTTACGTGTGTTGCCCTTGCCCCCCTCCCCAAGTCCGAGTTTCAAATATGTCCATCTTTCCGGTGGTGCGCATTGCACTCTTTGTGTATGTGTATACCCGTCTCTGGGGGAATTTTAACCATAGTTGCCATTGCGGGGGAAAGGGGAAGGAAGAAGAATATTTAGTACTGTAACAAGAGAAAGAACTTCAGAATAAGGGAGAAATGTTTTAGGTAGCTTTCAGATTGGAAGTCAGTTTATCCTCAAGACTTTACAGCAATCCTGAGATGACAAAGAATTTTGGAAACAGCATTTTATAGAATATGCAGTAAAGGAGATCTGCATTTCCCAAAGTTCCTGGTTTTTTTCAATTGTAAATAGAAACAGAATTAACCAGGACCACAAGAATTTGATTGATAATGATGCTCCACTTTAAAGTTGGAACAGAAGTGAATGGTGGATCAGTGGAGGATATGAAGTTATGGTGAGGCCCAAAGAGAGGATCAGTATGTCTCAGGGAGTGCCAATGGTGAAGGATACTCGGGAAGGACCAAGCCAAGCTTCTCCTGTACAAGGGCTTCACCAGTAGTTTAGTGAGGAGGGATTAACACTTAATATTGGACTATATACTACATTTACATTAATATTTATTATTTGACTTTGTTAAATTCACGTTTATGCTTAAGGTAACTCAGGAAGAAATCATATGGAATTTCCAATATTTGACAATTTTGGACCCACAAAAATGGAACTTTCATATGATTCAACCTAATACTTAGTAAACTATGCATGGTTAATTCCAAAAATTTTCACTTAGTTTCACTTCATATTTTTGTCATTTTTATGAACTTGGAAGTAAAGAACAATTAGTTAAGCTAGAAAAACCAAAATGAAATTTGTTATGAAAATATCTAGAATGGGCATACAGATAAGCAGTCCCCTATGGTATGCTACCCAAATAGGCACTCTTCCTATGTGCCAGACATTGCACATTTGCATTTTATACTTTCTTCTCAGCTTTAGGTTTGTTCTGCATATTTAGATTTGTGAATTTTACAGGTTTAGTAGTACTCAGTGTCTTTTTCTCCAGGGATCTGAGAAAGTACATCTGAAAATGATTGTTTATCATCCTAAACCATAAGGTTTAATTTCCAACCATAAGGTGGCATCATATCACATTTTATGCTGAAGAAGCAAGTTGATTTTCTGTTCACTGAAATGACTAATGCTCTGCACATGTCTTTAAGTTGTGGGCATGACATGTTATTGAATTTTGAAGTTTATAAGCAAATATTAGAAGCTCGTATCTCTGTATAGAGCTCTAACTTTTTTTAATATTAAATATTTGATCTTTCTATATTATGGCTGAGAAGTTAGTAATAGCGCACATTATTACTACATTAACTAATACTATGCTTTACCTCATTAAAATATGTAAGGCAGCTTCTTGCATATATAGAAGCTACTCCTACTCCAAAATATTCATTACATGATTAAATTAAAATATTCCTTTAATAGGCCTTACCCTCAGGAATTCATTTTCTCATTTGTCAAGTTGAATTTACAGCATACTTTTATTGCTATGACCCATTTCTTACCAGTATAAGAAGCTTATTTTATGAAGAAGTTAAACTCAACTGAGCACATTTAATTTCCCTACTACTCTTTAAAAATACATTACTTTTTTTTTTCAGATACCACTTTTCTTTGCTTAATTAGAAATGTCTAGGACTTGCAAATTGCATAAATGCACTGGTTTACTTTCTCTAGTTGCTTGATTGAAACTCTGGTTTAGTTTTGAAAAGCTGAGTAAAAATTTTGCTTCATTTTTCTCTGTAGAAAAATCTGTACATTGTAGAAGACATTGTAAACACTTTCCATATAAAACCTCCCTTTTTTTGAGATGAAGTGATTTTGTTCTTGGAACTCTTTATAGGTTTGTGGGAAGTTGGTGCCACTTTGACTTCAGGAAACACTCCCATAGTCATCTTGCAGGGCACCTTAGAAGTCTACTTAGGAATTTGGAGATGAAATATAAGACTTTGGTCTCAATATTTCTCTAGTTGTGGACCTCTTAGAGCCCTTAATTCTCATTCTGACTGGCTATGATGCCAAAGCAACAAATTGAAAAATGAAAAATTGTTACTCATTAGAAAAACCCTAACAACTCTATATTGGATAACCAGCTAGCATGATGTTTCTATCAAATTGATTGAATTGATTTCATGAATTGAGGTTTGGCTGTGCTCTAGATATTAAATCTTCCTTTCCCACCCTGGGTGGAGCTCTGCTTTAAAAAAGAACTGAATTATGTTTCTCTCTGTTATCAATAATGTAGGCATTTTATCCTCAATATTTTCCTCTCAGAGCCAAAGTGAAGAGTCAAAGTGAAGCGAGCAGGTTGGTGTGAAATAGAGTAAGGGAGGATTCCAAGGAAGAAGGCTAAGGAAAGCATCCCTAAGAAGATGATATCAATTTAAGCTGAGGGATGAGACAGAGCTAGTCCTGTAAATTTGGCTTTGAATTGGGTGGATAGAAGATAGGATGGTAGTGGCCAGGGAGAACATCTCAGGAGTGGAAAAGAGCTTAGGGGGTAACAGAGAGAGGGAATAGAAAGAAGGGCAGTGTGGCTAGAGCATGGGGGCGGGGAGGTGGCGGGAAGGGTGGTAAGGTGACTAGGAGATGTGGGCTAGTGCCAAGGTAAGGTCTTGGGATCTTTTAAATAAAAGGTGTAGCAAATGAAGAGTTTTAAATGAGAAAATGATCAGATCTTATTTACATTTAAAAAAGTTCCCTCTGGTTCATCAACAGTAGAGTAAATTGTGACATATTCATACAATAGAATGTTATAGAGCAATCAGAATGAATGCTTTGTTGTTGTACAGTCCGTAACAGCATGAAACAACATGTCAACTCAAATGTTGAGTGAAAAAAGCCAAATGCAAAAAAGGACACATTGCATGAGTCCATTTATGTGACTATTCTGTTGTTTGATCTCAGCACTGGTTACATGGAGGTGTTCGGTTTTTGAAAATTTATCAAACTGTATACTCATGATTTGCACACTTTTATGTATGTATATTAAACTTAAACAAAAGATTAGAAAAGGATCACTTTGGCTATAGAAAGAGAGTAACTTGCAGAAGAGAATAGAAGCAGGGGACCGGTTAGGAGGCTATTGAAATTTTCCAGGTGAAAGATGGTGGTGGAAATGGGGAAAAGTATCTAATAGATGAGTGCTGGATCTAATTTGAATTATAGTATGGTATTATAATAAGTATTAGATGGAAACATATGAAATTGCTGGTACTTGACCACTTTTGCTCTTTAAAAATGACAATGTCATGTGGTTCAACCACTGGAGATGTATTATAAGAACATCTTTGACTCATTCTAGATATTGTTTTCCTATTAAGTATGATCACTTTTGGTTTTATATATCTTTTCTATGTTATGTTAAGAGCAAAATTTTACGATTTTTCTTTAGACCAGGTACTGAGTTTTAGTGAGTCCCTTCTCTATTCAAATAACCACATTACTTTCTCTATGATGAGTTATGCTGTAGTTTTTTTTTCTTATTTTACCTATCCTAGGATTCATGAATCAAAACCAGAAATAACTCTTAATGTAACTATTTAATTAACATACGAGTAGTGTGTTCTACTTGGCTATAAAGATTGTGATAATAGTGACTATCAAAAACCACGTATCATACGTGGGTGTGGTGGTGCATGTCTATAGTCCCAGCTACCCAGGAGGCTGAGGCAGGAGGATCGCTTGAGGCCAGGAATTCAAGGCCACAGTGTGGTATAATTGTGCCTGTGAATAGCCCCTGCACTCCAATCTGGGCAAAATAGTGAGACCTTGTCTCTAAAACAAACAAACAAGCAGAAAACCAAAACACATGTATTGTTTTAAAAGTCAGGGGTTAAATGTTTGTGCCATCATATAACAGTATAAATTGGATTTGAGGATATGGATGTTAAATACTAGGTTTATTGGTTTCTTCTCCCTCCCCTGTCCCCCCCTCCCTCACCCCACCAAACTGAGATTGTTTTTGTGTCTATTTAGGTAGCCTAGTGTGGGTTGTCAGTTTTCTGAAGAGAAGTGCAGGATCAAGAGAACCTGACTGGTACAGTAGGGGTTCTTTAAGTTGTGAGTTCTGAGGTGTCTTAGCTGGGCAGCCTGAGATGTACAAAGAAGGCTGCACAGTACATTCTGACCCTGTAGCCTCTCGATTGTAACTGAATCTTTAGATTCATATCCATCAAATTGACATGGGATAGTCTAAGGAGAAAACAACCTTGGAAATGGTCTATTGAAAGTAATTTACTTCCTCATCTATCACATTCTCAGATGGTCTACATTTGAGCAAAGCAGTGGGAATATAATATCCATATTCTGAAAGTTGAGAGGGTCTAGGGAAAGGTATTTTAATTTTATTTTTTTTCTTGCAACATATATTTTTTTCACACAAACATATATAAAGTAAAAGTGGAAGAGGCAGATGATATTTGATATGTATATATATTTCTTTTTTTTTTTTTTTTTTTACCAGCTTTGAATTCATTTCCTTATATCAGAAAAGCATGTCTCCTGGTTAGTATTAGATTTTCAGAATGTACAGATGGAAAATAGTTAATGGAAATCACCCCAACTGGATTTATTTTGCATTGTGCTTCACTGAGTACAGAAGTCATCTAGAAGGTTCTAATTTTTTCCCCAAGGACCATTACAAAACACAGTCCCAAAAAGAGGGGTGGGGTGGATGGGGAAACGATCTGCAAATGTTTCCTTGAAAAATGCCCTTTCCTGCCTAGTTATAGGGTGAAATCGATACTGCCCTCTAGATTTGTTGACCTGTTTGTGAAATGGAAACTAAAATGTGAAAAATTGAAAGTTTTCCCTGATGATAGATTTTTTCCTTTTCAGATGCAGCTAGTGTGAACAATCTAATGATTAGAAAGATCTTCAGACCTCTATATAGTGCTGAAGAATGTCATGTTGAGAAAGGGCATGCTTTTCCTATATCATTGTGCCTTAATCTTCTTAGATTTTTCTACAAAGAAATCACATTAATCAAATCTCCTTTCTGCTATATGAAAGGTTCAGGCTGACTAATGCTCGACTTTGGGTGAAATTGGATATGGAAGAAAATCCTGACTTGAAATAATACCAGGACTTTCCATAATCCTGTGTTGCTGGAGTCTTAGTTCAGGACTATAATTTCCAGCTCAGGTTTTGTGAAATCCCAGAGTCCTCCCAGTGAACCCAAGAGGTACTATACACACTTTAGAGGCAAAAAAACATATTTAAATGTGATAAAATATTTGCTTTAAAAATGTTTAGAAGTAGGTTTTATACATGCATTTTTAAATCAAGTAAAGAATAGCAATTGTATGTTGCAAATACAAAAAGGCAGAAACTGCTATTCATCTGGTTCATAAAATTTGTGGGTTATAACAAATACAAAAATGTGTCTAAAATGTAATCTGACTTAATTCAGAATCTATATATCTAAAATATAGTTGTTGTTTCAAAGTGCTTTTTCGAGGGAAGCTATCTACTTATTTCAACATTGCATTTATTAATCAAAGTATTTTTGGACCGTCATGAAACTTGTGGTTTTTTTTTTTTTTAAAGTCTGAACACATTTCTTTGAATATCTTTTTGCCAGGAGAGGCTGAATTTTTGGAAAAATCCAAAGTTGTTAAGAACCAAGTCTAGAAAGTGGGATATGTGGTCAATGTGGGTATTACTGGCTTTTTTTTTTTTTCATTTCAGCATAATATGGGGGTGCAGATGTTTAGGTTACGTGTGTTGCCCTTGCCCTCCCCTCCTCAATCCAAGTTTCAAATATGTCCATCCTTTGCGTGGTGCACATTGCACTCTTTGTGTGTGCCTATACCCGTCCCCTCCTCCCTACTATTGACTTTTGAAAAACAAAAAACACAAACCACATTATATTCATAAATCATAATATCACTTTGTACTCCATGAATATATACAACTATAATTTGTCAATTTATAATTAAAAAATAAAAAACAAACCAAAACCCCCCCAAAATAAAAAACCCTGTCACATATTATAAAGTAATGGGACTTGTTTACTAGTGTGGTTGCCCTGAGAGCAAATCTAAAAAAGCAGTTCAAATAATGTACTGAATTCCTTTGAAATTGTTATATATTTCATTCTTACAGCATATCTCAAATTGGACTAACATATTTTAATTCATAACCTCATGTGGCTAGTGGCCACCATGTTGGGCAGCATAGTTCTGGAGTCTACATTCTTTTCTTCCTTTTTTGCAAAAATAGTTCGAAGAATGTACATACATGCTTCATTCAGATAGCCCAAATATTAGCATCTTATATAACCACAGTATGGTTATCAAAATCAGGAAATTAACATTGCTACAATAATGTTATCTAATCTAAAGTGCTTATTCATCCAGGATATCACATGCTGCATTTAGTTGTGGTTCCTTAGTTTCCTCCTCTAATCTAGGAAGACCTGTACATGCAAGGTCTTCTTTTTTGGTCTTTTATGACCACGGCACTTTGAAGAGTGTTGGCCAATTATTTCATTGAATGTTTTTTAAGGTATTTGTCTGATGTTTCCCCATGATTCAATTCAGGTTTTGCATTGTTTTGGCGAAAATATTACGGAAGTCATGCTGTATCCTCCTCAGTGCATCATATCAGAGGCAAATGATTTTGCTTTATCCATTGCTGGTGATGTTAACTTTGATCACTTGGTTAAGGTGGTGTCTGCCAGTTTTCTTTTGTATCATTTTTGTCTTTGTCATTTGAAAATTTTGTTTTAAAAATGTATTGAACAAGAGTAAGTATATACAGTCTCTCAAGACAATGTTTCAGGACTACTTACTGGATGCAGAGTTTTAATTGTTAAAGAACTTTGTCTCATACATTTACTGTCAAAAGACATTTTGAGACAATATAAATTCCCTGTTTCTCATACTTTTGCCCTGCATTTTAACATTTATTGAAAATACTTGCCTTGAAACAGTTATAATGATGGTGTTTGCCATTTTATGTTTTCTATTTCCATCATTCCTTCTGTATTAGTTGTACTTCTACTGTAAGGAAAAGTCATCATTATTTTTATCAGTAGGGACTGCATGGATTCTTATTTTATGGGTTATAATCCATTAATTATTTATTTTGTTGCTCAAATATTTCCCAATTTGGCCATTTGGAGACCCTTTTAGTTTAGATCTTAACCACTACTCTAAACTAACTCTCTCTTTTTACACAATGATTGGCAAAAACTCTTTCTCTGTAGCTGTACCCATTTACTTCAGAAAGGCCTCATACTATTTTGCTTTTTTTTTTTTTTTTTTTTTTAGACACAGTCTGACTCCGTTACCCTGGCTAGAGTGAGTGCCGTGGCGTTAGCCTAGCTCACAGCACCCTCAAACTCCTGGGCTCAAGCAATCCTACTGCCTCAGCCTCCCGAGTAGCTGAGACTACAGGTACGCGCCACCATGCCCAGCTAATTTTTTCTATATATTTTTAGTTGTCCAGATAATTTCTTTCTATTTTTTTAGTAGAGACAGGGTCTCGCTCTTGCTCCGGCTGGTCTCGAACTCCTGAGCTCAAACAATCTGCCCGCCTCGGCCTCCCAAAGTGCTAGGATTATAGGTGTGAGCCACTGCGCCCGGCCCTATTTTGCTTTTAATAGGCTCTCAATCACGTGGATGATAAGGTTTCTTGGCTTATGAATATGATCCTGTGTTTTTCTTTAAAAAAAAGCAAGTCCTAATCTGTCCTACCCCAGCTTCATTGCTATTCTCTCACGGTTTTTGCTATATACTTTACATGTGGGCATCTTTGATCTTTAAAGACTATTCATGATAAATATCCTATCTATGCAGGAGGAATTCAACTATTTTCAGAACTTTTAATTATCTTCAATTTGATTTAATTCAACAAACATTTATTGCAAGTTACGTTGGAGACAAAAGTGGAATGAAACTTATTCTGTGATCTTAACCAATTTGCTATGCAGTGGGACAGATAAGACACATATGCAATTATGATATAGTTACAGCAGGATGTGGTAAGTGTTTGACCAACATGTTATGGGAACATAAGATGGATGAGTTTCAGTTCATCTTGGGGGTGAGGTTAGGGTGACAGAAAGAGACAGGGCAGGGAGGAGAGGGGCATGCAAGATCTTCTGTGAGGCTTACCAAACAGGGACAAAGATATGAATGTTAATCTGAAGAAAATGTCTGCCAGACAACTCGTTTCTTTTGCTGTTTGGTCTTTATCTTCATTCTTTGAGACTAAATTTCTTTTTAGTTTCAAAAATTCTGAAAACCAAAGGTCAGAGAGGTTTCCATTTTTATAACTAATTGGTGAGACATGGAACTAATGGTGACCTAGAGGTGATAACCTATGAGAGTAATGAGAATGGGTTAAGTTTTTATCATTTTGCACTGTCCAGTCTTCAGAATGGAAAATCAAGCCTGGGTTGGGAATGTCTTATATCATTTACTTTCCTCCTTTGCTTTTCATTTCGCTTGGCAAAAGTAGAACCAACACTTTACATTATCTAACAGGTTCACAAAGAGCTCCTGTCATGATGTCCCCTTAGGAATTATCTAAGCAGGGAAGAGGATGATGACTTCCAGGACAGTGATCACATTTTTAAGCAATTAGCAAGTATCAAGAGACAGTTTTTGGAAGGTGGTGGTTCTGGTAGTGGAGGACTCTGACTGTACTTCATGGAAGTAGTTGCTCTTTGTTGAAGCGACTCTTTGCTTTTAGCATTCAATGCAACTGCTGCTTGGATGCACTTTTCCCTGCAGCTTTTGGTACCCAATGCATTTGTTGCTCCTGAACACTAAGAGTGTGGCTATTTGGCTCCTAGAGATTCTCTGCTAAATTTTTTGATGCCTTGAAATTCTCCAGGCCTGAGACTTGCCAGAGAGCAGGGCAGAAAAAAACACAGTTGTCTGGTTGAATGAATACGCACGTGAGAGAAAAATGTAAGGAGAAAGCTGCTTCTCATAAACTGGCGAAGAGTTAAACAGAGAAAATGCCATGTGCTTTTGTGTAGAAAATAATGGTGAGACTATTTAGCACACAGAGAACTTTTCTTGGTCCATGAGTACAAGTTTTCTAATTTATACCTTCAAATAAAAGGTCAACTTAATGCACATAAAATATATCAAAAAGAATTGGCTCTGAATGATTTCTGAAAATTATCTGTTGCCAAATGATTTCAATGCTGGCACCCAGAGACATGGGAATAATATCCTAGTGGTCTTCTTATTAGGCACACAAATACCCAGAAGTGTGCATGTGTATATACAATAAATTTTCAATGTATAATACATGTTAATGTGTATAATTTATATTCCAACTGAGAATGTTTTCATCCAGATGGTTTATTGTTTATTTATGATTTTATGTGTGAAAAATATTTTAAAAATTTTGAGAGAATTTATTCCCATCTTTTGTTTGCCTTCTTCCATCCAAGCTTATTCTATGAACACATAGAATTAAATATATACTTGATTTATAGAAAGAATATCAAAGACATAAGTTCTCTCAAATCTTCTGCCATGTGGTTTAAAAATTGCCATCGATTTTAAGTCCCGAAGTGAAGTTCTTTTGATACATATATGTGGGTATATGAACACACACACAGATATATACACATATATAAATATGCACTAATCCTAATGATGAGATAGAAATGAGCCTATGAGAAAATAACTCAAAAGTATTAGACTTATGACTATCGAAAATAGTGTTGTGTCCATGGATTAGTTTTGTGCTCTATTTGTATCAAAATTAATCACCTTTGGGAAGTCCTTTTTACATCAAGAGGAAGAGATTGCTTGATTCTTGGTTCCTTAGAAAGTTAGACTGTTGGCCAGAGTTATGGAAAAGGGATTGTGTCACAAGTGAAGTTATGGTTTCAGGACTGCTTCCAAGTATTCCTGCTTTGGTTATAAGGGTAAAGAGCTGAGGGTTCTTGAAGCAGTCTTTTTGGTCACACAATTTAACAGGCAATGGGTCTGGTGCCAGTGATTCCATTTCTAAAGGATTTTCCTTTGAAGTGTTTGTTCCTCAATATGTTTTTCCAGCCAAACATATGCCTGTGATTTGAAATCAGCTTAAGAATTTTCTTTCATATTTAGTGTTCCTGTTTAGTTTGTTGGCATTAAAAGATGCAGAATAAACTTGTGTGATTCTTAAGTCCCTGCAGTGATATTGCCACTAAGGGTGATTCTCATGGGTAGAGTTTAGTTATCTCTGACTCTAGATAAACACTTGAAAATTATTTTAAAAAATTTATCTCAGAAAGGGATAAAGGAAAGTGTGTTCCAGCTTGCATACACTTTGCATCTTCTCTTCTAGAGTTTTTTAGAAAAGTATTTCTTATCCGTTAACATTGTCTTAGTAGTTTAAGACAATCTTCCAGGGATACAGGTGTTGTTCTTGACTTCTTGACCAGCATTGTGTCTAGCTGTTGACTTGAAACTCTACTCATGGGATTAGTCCCCCTTGAGAAGTCATTGCATATGAGGGAGTAAAAGATTGAAGACATTGAGATCTATGTGTACTGCCTTATTCTGGAGAGCTGAGACTTGCGTTTGATAAGACAGCGTCCAGAGTGGGTAATTTGCCTCTGATTCTGTTGGTTTTGTGAATGGTCATTTGGATTCAAATGCTGGAGGCTGGAGAAAGAAGCCAAAATGTGAATAGGTACCTCATACCCAGGAGACTGACTTCTCTTGAGAAATCTGCTATGTTCTCATTTCCTCTTTCTTCTCAGTGAGTCCTCATGTCCAATGGGTCCACTGACGTAGGAAACCAGGATGAAAGATGGACTATTTTGGATTCTTCCAGTTCATCATACCTGTTGGCTCAAGTTAGTAGCTCTTTCCATTTCTCCAGGCTCAACGCTTGGAAGGCCAAGTGTTCTCAGACCTAGACTTTGAGAGTTATCACAGTCCTGATGAATACCTTTAAAAATACAGTACGTCTCCACACATATGAATTTAATTAGGTTATAAGATATTTCATAGAGATTTTAGAAAAACCTACTATTTCTTTTGTCTACCTTCTTCATTTTTGATTTCATATTATCTCAACTTTTCAAATTAGATCTCCACCCTGCCTATCCTCCTTTCAAAAGGCAACCAGTTGCCAAGATTGTCAAATTTGGTGTAGAGGTTCCTTTTATAAGAGGTGGGCTTCATTTATTTTATTCATTCATTTATCACATTTTTGGTAACTTCTATGTTGATAAGCTTTGTGTGAAAAGGTAATCATATAAAGATAAATATGTTATGGATTTTGCTCTCAGGTAGGTCATGAGCTAGGAAGGGACATGGCATATTAATAATTGACTGCAATAGAATATATAAGATAATATATTAATGGCACAAATAAAATACTGTAGGAACACAGAGGAGCTTCACTCTTCCAAAGAACTGGGACCAGGTAAGGAACAGGACAACATGTGAAACATACTTAGAGCTGTGGTCTCAGCTTTCAAAGATTGGGGGTTAGTACAGTCACGGTGACCCAACTGGTAAGTATATATTTGTTCTCTAATTACAATCTTAGAGTCACTATGTGACATTATATTAGTAACAGTAATGGAAATTTCGTATTGCATTTTACTCTTTAAGGACAGATCCTAAGAAAAAAAGGAAGGAAAGAAAATATTCATTGAGGTTTAGGGATATGGTCACTAAAAAACTAAACTAAATTTTTGTTTCTCTACTAGAGAGTTTGAAGGGAATTAGTTAAGGTTTCCTATTTGGAATGAAAAACTTTTAAGAAAGATAGAGAAAGGAGAGAAAGTAGGAAAAGAAAGAAGACATTCTTCTTTCTAAATTACAGAATTTCCATATAGGACGTGCTTGGGATGGTTGTCAGGAAGAGGGAACAGGGAAATTTCTTGTAGCTGTAGTTCAGTAACCAGTTCAGTGGATTTACTGGATTGTGTTTTTATTTGGGGTGCATTGGAAGGGGCTACTAGACATTGTGTGTGTACGTAGGAAGCTCTCAAATCATTCCTAAGTACTTCCATTGCTGATAAGATGCTTGGAAAAAAAGGAAATATTTTTACTGAGTGGTAACTCATTAAAAAGCATTTTCATAAAAAGGCCTTTTCCCAATTTTAGAATGAAGCCTGGAATGGAACTTTAGAAAATTCTGGCATAAAGATTTGTTGAAAGGAGTTTCACTTGACTACAAAAAATGCAATATCTTATCCTCGATATAATTTAAAGAGATGAGCTTATGTAGTTCAAGGAAACAATTTCTCTAATCTCAGGGGAACAGAATAAGGTAGTGTCCAAATAACACCACAATTACCCTTTTGTCTTACTTGCCCACTCCCTGCTTTTTGTCTCAGTGCCTATAGTACTGGTGGGGGGTGGGGTGGGGATGAATAACAAACCCTATTCAAGTGTGCCAGGGGCTGGTGTCTTTACAGCCTTCCTGAAAGCCAGTTGGTTAGATGAATCATTAAATGTCTCTTCACTCTGTCTGCTTAGCACTGCATTGCCCTGGATCATATCCATATTCCTACCTTTGACTTTAAACCGGAGTTAGGACTTGCTTGTTCCTTTTGGCACATTTTCAGATCATGAGCATATTTTATGATATGTCCATCTGCATAGCTATCTAAATAAGAACAGACTTATGGAGAATGTGGCTGAAAGTTCACTTAAGATCCTTCACAGGCCCCTGCCTGCCTCTTCCAGATTGGCAGCCACAAATGGAGCTAATCATGACTGTATTAAATACAGTAGAACTGTTGGTCTGGTTGTACACTACACCTGGGAGTGTTGAATACTGCTGTGAATTAAATGCCTGGTGCTGTTTTGGTGACTTGAACTTTGAGCTGTGTTGACTTGTCAGGGGGACAAGTCAACAAATCTTAGCTAAATAATTTGTAGTATATTATTAGGAATGTTAGATAAGACAGTTCCATGTAACCGCTATCGTTATGAATTCTTGGATTGAAAATAAGTCAATCTCTCAACAGTTTGGAGAGAAAGCCTTAGAACTGGCCCTTTGAACACCAGAGAAATGATAGTGACATGTGGGGACACTCTGAAGGGCACCTCTATATCCTCCAACTTGCTAATGTAAAAAATATGAAGGATCTAGATGTTTGCTAATACAAATGTGAACTAAATCACTGTTTTTAACAGCTGAAGATCTTTCTGCCTTTTCCCAGCTGGTTACCTAAGTAATAAAATCATAACTGCTTAAATTTGATGTGTTACTGTATACTTTGTAGACCAGTATGGAATCTGTGACATTCCTAGTCTATAATCAATAGCAATATTATGAAAGGAGAACAAATGATTAATTATTAGCATTGATAAACATTTGATTAATGCCTATAAAAAAAGCAAATGCTTGTGAGGACATGATTCATTACTGGATTTTCAAAGGACAAATTTCCAAAGGATCACATGTCAGTTACAAACTAAACTTAGAAGGTTTTCCAAGGACCAGTCATCTATTTACTATCCTGCATGAAAGCATTGGTGATTTCATCAGAACTGTTGGGGGACACAAAATGATGTGTCATAGGTTACTTTAATCCTTAATTAATAATGAAAGGGTAACATTCAAATGGCTTTGCTCTTAATTTGACTATTAAGATATAGCCAGTTAATTTGCAACTTACAAACAGAGGTAAATTTTCCAGCCTTAAATTATGAATGACATTGATATGTGGCTTTATTATTTAATGCTGGGTTTCTGTTGCTCTTTGCCAGCAGCGGAGTTCAACTTTGAGTTCCCAAGGAAGAGCAAACATACCCATTATGCAGTGCCACTTTGGATGCAGGTTTTCACGAATTACATTCTTAAGTTTTCAAGTGGTGACTGATCTGTCCATGCACATGGTAAGGATTAGTTATTTGGCTTTACTCCATGGGAATGGGAATTTGGTAATCAAGTACATCCTTACAGTTTATAGTTTTGTTCCACAACAGAAAGAATGGATAGGCGATTTGCATATTTCATCTGATGATGTGTGTTTGTCCTTTGAAGGTAGGCCTATTTATAGGAGAATAACTTCAGTTTAGTTGTAAAAAGCAGATAATTAAATACCCCAAAGGAATATTTTTACATTTTACTTCTTTTTGAAAAATTGGCTACCTTCAGTTGTGTACTAAGACATGATCATGTAATATGAATTTTTTTTCTATCATGCTTCTAAATCAAGCTTTCTCAGAATTTAGGAGTATGAGATACTATTTGGACATGATTTTGCCTTCTCAGCAAGACAATTATCAGGATTCAGATGGGACTTAGCTTGAAGTATCTCTCCTCTCCTTGCCCCTGTAGTATCTATTTTGCAGTCAAGTATCTGATATGAAACTCATCACTATTGAAACTCTGAACATTGGAATGGGTTGTCAAGGGAGGTTGTGGAGATCTGCAAGAGCTTAGACAACTTTTTGTTCTGGATGACTTAGATGTTCAATTGCTTAACAGCAGATGATCTTTAGAGATTTTTGTTGTGCTATAACGTTAACATTATACATTAAGCTATTCTTCAGAGATAAGAAAAGTTAGGATAATTAGCTAAAATATGATTTTATTGCTCAGTAGCACTCAGGTTCTCCCCAGTTCTGAAATATTTTATCTACTTTCTTGATCATGTGTGTTTCTGGATTGTGTTAAGGAGAATTGTTATTCTCACTGCTGAATTCCCTGTTGTTACTCTGGTTTTAGGTAATGGCATGTACCAGAGCATTATATATAATATTGTAAAAAATTTTTTTGGAAGAGCGATTTAGAGTGGGAAGAGAAGTGAGCACAAAAGGGTGTAGATTTTTCTAACTGAAAAAGTAATATGTATTGATTGTATGAACTTAGAAAAGATGAAAAAGCATAAATAAGAAAACTCTCACCTCTAAGAGTCATATCTCACTTCTAAGACACTAGATGTCTATTAGACAAAATTATTTGAAATATATGGACAATCTTACCTAACTCAAATTATGAATGTTCTATTATATATGCACTTTAACCTAGATATGATCGTCTCAGATGGGTGGCCCTAGGGACATAAACTGTACTCCTCTACTTCTATCTCCTGTTACTTTGGATGCCCTTCTATCCCTTATCTTCATGCTTCACTTTCTTCTTGAAGTCACAGGCTTAATTGCTGCCTTTATAGTCACTCCTTCCCAAGCTTGCTCCTGTCTGGTAGAGGACCATTAGCTGGTACACTGCGGCAGAGTGCGGAAGCAGAACCGGTGGGGTGGAGAAGCAAGTGGAATGAGAACAGAGGGTATAACATCTCTGGACTCTCTTTTATATTCTTATATCCCATTTTAACCATCTTTTCAATTAGTACTTCTGATGAATATCTCTCAGACCTATATTTTTATCTCCAATTTCTCTGAAATTTCCAGCTGTCTTCTAGGCATTACTACCCAAATCCCCAAGTTCCTAAAACATGATATGTGGTCTTTCCTCCCTCATGTTAACCCTAGCTTTTCCTCTCAACTTTCCACTTGTGTTAAGAGTAGCATAGTTAAATTAGTTACTGGCCTGGAAGTCTGGGAGCCATCTCTCACTGACCATTTTCTCTTGCTTGCCCACATTCAGTTGGTTCTTAAATCCTATCTATTCTTCCTTATCAATCTATCTTATCTATTTAATTTGCTCCCTTCTTTCTATTCTTATTGTGATCCACCCCATGCCCCAAAGTTTGAGTCCTCACTATATCTTTTAATAGTCATCTAATTGACCTCCTTGCTTCTAGTTTCCCGCCCTCTAAATGGTCTGGCACATTGCCACCAAGTTCATTGTATGACTTAATTTTGTGGCTTTTCATTACCCATTCAATAAAGTACTTTTCAACCTAGCATTCAAGATTGTCTATTGCTTGACCAAAACCCACAACATCAGTGTAATTTTTCTATTTTTTTTTTCCTATACTGGAGACTAGTAGTTTTCAACCCTTGCTGTGCATTGTAATTTCGTGGGGAGATTTAAAAAATAAAAATGCCTGGTCCCCATTTCCAGAGGTTCTAATTGGTCAAGGTGAGGGGATGGAGGTACAGGTATCGGTATATTTTCAAGCTTTGCAGATGATCCCAGTGTTTCTAATGTGCAGCCAGGATTAAAAATTGCTGTATTAACTCATGTGAAATCCTAGTTCTGCCTGAAATGCTTTGTGTTTTTTTAGTCTTTGAGCCTTTGTAAATATTTTTCTCAAAAGACTTGGAATGTCTTTCCCATCAAAATCCTGCTTTCTTCTGGTTCCGATTTAAATAATACCTCCCCCATGAATTCTACCTACTCCCTCATCCAGAAGTCTACTGAACTATTTTAGCATTGCCACAAACACATAACAAATGAATGAAGTTCATCTAAGTGAATGTGGTATCCATTACTTATTATATCTCAGTTATTGGTATACTTTTAATACATCTTCTAGTGGGAATCATAAGAGGAGAACAACTCTATTATGATATATTTTGCTACGTCTCTCCTTCTAGTTACTAGCATGGTGCTGTGCACACAATAGGTCTTGAATAAATATTTTGAATGAATATTCTACAACATTTAGCTATTATTTTACATACTGTAGTTTGAGACATCAATTTCCAATTTACTGTATGTTGAGTTTTGTAAGATGAGTTTGAGACCCTGATTTGCTATATATGTTCAGAAACTCCTCCAAAGAGAAGCTTTTGTAGCACATGCAATTGCCCTTCTTTATCATAATCACTTGTGGGAATTTCTGAGTATAAAGCTTTCATTTCTGGATAGAAAATAGTAGGTTGCTCCTGTCGTAACAACTAGAAAAAAGTGGATATATTACAAAAAAATTGTATTTTTAAAAACATCAGGTGGAATTAACATAATTACCCTTCAATTCATGAGTGGATAAAGAAAATGTGGTGTGTGTACATATATTATACACACACACACACACATCATGGAGTACTACTCAGCCATAAAAAGGAATGAAATAGTGTCATTTGCAGCAACATGAAGGGAACTGGAGACCATTATCCTAAGTGAAGTATCTCAGGAATGGAAAACCAAACACTGTATGTTCTCACTAATAAGCGGGAGCTAATAGATGGCTACACATGGGCACAGAGCGATATAAAGGGCATGAGAAACCAAGGAGAGGGGAGGGCGGGAGGATGAGTGTGGGATAAAACTTACATGTTGCGTACAGTGAACACTATTCTGGTGACGGACCCACCAAAAGCCCTGACTTAAGCATAGTACAAAATATCCATGTAATAAAAACACTTGTACCCTCTTAATTAATATTTTGAAATAAAAAAGTAAAAATAAAAGTAAATAAAAATAAAGTAAATAAAAATAAAAACATCAGAGATCTGTGAAAGCAAAGAGAACTAGGTGAACTAAAATTCCACACAGGGAAGAGTCCTCCTGAGGGTAACTGAGATCATTGGCCATTTTCTTCCATGAGGGTATTTTCTCAGTCTTAGACTAGGTTATAGGCTGAGGATCGGGCTGGCCTAGGCAGAAGGCCTCTAGTGGAAGAAAGAATTCCTAGGAGCTTTTGATGATGAGCCAGAGCTGGCATAATGGATTTGAATACAAAGGAGCTAAAAACACTTAATTTCTTTCTCCTCCGCCTGATTACATTTACTGAGCACTTGGGGAATTGGCCTGTAAAAGACACAGACTTAAAAATAACTAATATAAGTATATTATGGAAAATACTGGAAAAGATGAACAAGGACAAAATAGAGTTTTAAAATTATTATTTTTTATACTAACTTAATTCCAGTGAACTGTAGAAATGTTATTCCTATATAGCTCTATTTCCTCTCTACTTCTTTTGTTCTGTTATTGTTATTACATGTTAATATGTTACAAATCCAATACATTGTTATAATTATGACTTCCTATAATTTTATGTATATTAAAGAGGCTGAGAAAAGAAAGAAGAATAAGTGTATATTTATAAAGTTTGTTATATTTGCCTTCTTATTTATCTTTTCTGGTTCTCCTCCTGTGAAGTCAGGTTACTCTCTGTCATTCCTTTACTTTAGTACAACTTTGCCCCTGTCTACATTAAAATTATTTTTAATTGACACATAATTGTATGTATTAATGTGGTACAGAGTGATATTTTAATACATATGTAGAATGTATAATGATCAAATCAGGATAATTAGCATATCCATAATCTCAAATATTTATCATTTCTTTGGGTTGGGAACATTCAAAATCCTCTCTTATAGCTGTTTGAAAATATACAATAAATTATTAACTGTAGTCACTCTACAGTGCTATAGAACTCTAGAATGTATTCCTCCTACCTACCTGTAATTTTGTATTTGTTAACCAACCTCTCTCTCTCCTCCTCTTCCTTATACCCTTCCCAGCCTCTGTTTTACTCTTTACTTCTATGATCCACTTTTTCTATCTTTCCCATATTAGCGAGTTCATGCAACATTTGTCTTTATGTACTTGGCTTATTTCACTTAATGTAATGTCTTCCAAGCTCATCCCTGTTTCTGCCAATGAGAGGATTTTATACTGTTTTTATGGCTGAATAGTTTTTCATTTTATATATATGTGTGTGTGTATGTGTCACATTTTTCTTATGCATTCATCTGTTGATGAACACTTAGGTTGACTCCATGTATTTGCTATTGTGAATAGTACTGCAATAAACATGCGAGTGCAGAAATCTTTTCAACATACTGATGTCCTTTCCTTTGGAAATATGCCCAGTAATTGGATTGCTGTATTGTATGGTGGTTCTACTTTTAGCTTTTTGAGGAGCCTCCATACTTTTCCCAGAATGGCTGTACTTATACCAATAGTGTATAAGAATACCTTTTCCTCTGCATTCTTGTCAGCATTTGTTATTTTTTGTCTTTTTATAATAGCTATTCTACCTGAGGTGAGATGATATCTCATTGTGGTTTTGATTTGCATTTCCCTAATGTTTAGTGATGTTGAACATTTTTTATATACTTGTTGGCCATTTCTATGTCTTCTTTCAAGAATTATCTGTTCAGATCAATTGCCCATATTAAAATAGGATTTTTTTTCTTGTTGAGTTATTTGAGTTCCTTAAATATTTTAAATATTAATTCCTTATTGGATGAATAGTTTACAAATATTTTCTCCCATTGAACAGGGTGTCTATTCACTCTGTTGATTAATTGATTGTTTCCCTTGCTATGCAGAAGCCTTTTAGTTTGATATAATTCCATTTGTCTATTTTTGGTTTTGTTGCCTGTGCTTTTGAGATCTTTATCATAAAATCTTTGCCCACATCAATTTTCTGAAGTAATTCCCTTATGTTTTCTTCTAGTAACTTCATAGTTTGGGATCTTACATTTAAGTCTTTGATCCATTATGAATTGATTTTTGTATGTGATGAATGATAGGGGTCTAGTTTCATTCTTCTGCATATGCATATCCAGTCTTTTCTGCACCATTTCCCAAAGCATATTTTCCGTGTCATTGTCAAATATCAGTTGGCTGTGAATATGTGGATTTATTTCTGGGTTTTCTATTCTGTTCCATTGGTCTGTCTGTTTTTATGACAGTGCCATGCTGTTTTGGATACTGTAGATTTATAGTATATTTTAAAGTTAGGTATTGTGTTGCCTCCAGATTTGATATTTTTGCTCAAGATTGCATTGGCTATCCAGGATCTTTTGTGATTCTATATATATTTTAGTATTGTTCTTTCTATTTCTGTGAAGAATGGCATTGGTAATTTGGTACAGATTGTATTCAATCTGTAGATTGCTTTGGGTAATATGGTCATTTTAACAATATTAAATATTCCAATTCATGAACATGGACTGTCTTTCAATTTGTTCATGTCCACTTGGATTTCTTTCATCAGTGTTTTGTAATTTTCCTTGTGGAGATTTTACCTCCTTGGTTAAATTTATTGCTAGATATTTTACTTTTTAATAGCAATTGTAAATAGGATTGCTTTCTTGATTTTTTTAATCAGCTAGTTCATTATTGGTGTATAGAAATGCTAGTAATTTTTGTACATTGATTTTTTTTTTATCCTGCAACATTACTGAATTAGTGTATCAATTTTAATGTTTTTTAGTGAAATCTTCTCTCCATATAAGATTATGTCATTCACAAACAGGAACAATTTGACTTCCTCCTTTCCTTTCCTCTTTATTTCTTTCTCTTGCCTAATTGCTCTGACTAGAACTCCTAGTGTAATAAGAATGGTGAAAGTGGGCATCCTTGTCTTATTTGAGTTCTTAGAGGAAAAACTTTCAACTTTCCCGTATTTGGTAGATATTGTGAGTTTGTCTCATATGACCTTTATTATTTTCAGGTATGTTCCTTTTATGATTAGTTGGGTTGAGGGTTTTTATCATGAAGGGATATCGAATTTTATCAAATGCTTTTTCTGTGTCTATTGAGATGATCATATGGTTTTTGTCCATTCTATTGATGTGATGTATCACATTTATTGATTTGTGTATGTTGAGCCATTCTTTTATCCCTGGGATAAATGCCACTTGATCTTGGTGGATAATTTCTTTGAAGTGCTGTTGGATTCAGTTTGCTAGTATTTGGTTAAGGATTTTTGCATCTATGTTTATCAGGAATATTGACCTATAGTTTTCTTCTTTTTCTTGTGTCCTTATTTGGTTTTGGTTTCAGAGTAATGCTGCTCTTGTAGAATGAGTTTGGAAAAATTCTCTCCCATGCAGTTTTTTGGAAAAGTTTCAGAATAATTTATTTCATTATTCTTTAAAAGTTTGGGAGAATTCAGCAGTGGAGCTATCTGGTTCTGGACTTTCCTTTGTTGTGAGACTATTTATTACTGATTTAAACTTGTTACTTGTTATTGGTCTGTTCAGGTTTTCTTCTTTTTGGTTCGATCTTGGTAGGTTGTATGTGCCCAGGAATTTATCCATTACCTTTGGCTTTTTAAATTTGTTGATGTGTAGTTATTCATAATCGTTTCTAATGATCCTTTGTATTTCTGTGGTATCAGTTGTATTGTCTCCTTTTCTGATTCTGATTTTATTTATTTGGGTCTTCTCTCATTTTTTCTTAGTTTAGCTGAAGTTTTTTCAATTTTGTTTATCTTTAAAACACCAGCTTTTTATTTTGTTGATCTTTTATATATTTTTAGTTAATTTTGTTAATTCTACTCTTATCTATAATAAGATACTCTTTATCTTTAATAAGTACTCTTATCTTTGTTAATTCTATTTTGTTAATTCTACTCTTATCTTTACTATTTATTTTCTTCTACTAATTTTGAGTTTGGTTTGTTCTTGTTTTTCTAGTTTCTTGACATGAATTGTTAGATTGTTTATTTGAAAATTTTCTACTTTTTTTCCTTTTTATTTGTACAAATTTATGGTATACAAGTGCAATCTTGTTACATGCAGAGATTGCATAGTGGTCAAGTCAGAACTTTTAGGGTATTCCCCCCACCCCAAATAACATATACTCTACCCGTTAACCAATTTCTTACCCTCTCACTGCCACTCCATCACCCTTCTGAGTCTCCATTATCCATCATTCTACTCTCTACATCTAGAGAGTAGCTCTGCTGGGTCCCAGGATGGTGCACAGTCTGTGAAAAGCTGGGAATAAAAATGGCATCTTGATGTAGCTGCTTAGGTTTCAGAAAGGATGTGGAACCCAGAGCAAGCTCCCTGCCTGGAGCTGTTACTTCTCACGGTCTCCCGGCAGCTCCCTAAATTAGATTCAGGGTTTGGGAGGGCAAAGTTGTTCTCCTGCGGCCTGATCTTATGATTCCTAGGGAGAAAGTGGACCGTGGAACACCTCTCATTCACCCTCTCTTTGTACTGGGGAGTCACTCTCGGCTCTCTGCTGGTCCTGGTCAAGCAGGCATCCTCTTTTCCATCTCCTTCTTAGTTTTTGGTGTCTCCCAGTATCTGAACTCCTGAGAAGTTTAGATACTATTGAAACCTGGTCTCTGTCAGGTGTGATACCTATTAGTCAGTTTGAATGAGTGAAGGAAAGCAAAGTGAATTTTTCTTTTTTGGCAGAAAATAGTAAACCTTATGCATTTGGATAAATGAAGGTCAACACTGGTTTAAAATTAGGGAAACTACTTAATGTATTTCTGGGATTCAAGTTCCCCTAGTCCCCTAGCTGTGTTGATCTGGTATTTCAAGATAAGTGATTCTGACATTTGTGGAAAAGAATGTCCTGTTACGTTGTGCAGAGTGTTCCCAGACCTTCCCGTATTACTCTAGCGAGGGCAGCCATTCCTTTGGTTCCTTCTTCCCACTGAGAGTACCTTTAGACTAGAGAGGTTGAAAATACAATCAGCTTAGCTCTGTAAAGCCCTATGATTTTTAGATTGCCCTTAATTATTAAATAAACATGAAGCTAAATTCCATATTAGAAGAAATTAATTTTATCCCATAGCACTAAGCTCTAAATGTAGGAGAAACAAACTCAAAAGGAAAGAAAGCATAAATTTTGTCTGACAACATTCCATATGAATCTGCTTGTGAACATATTAAAACTATGAACCTTATTTCTGGAAGACTCTCTCTTTCACATATCATTGAGGATGTGATCTCCGGTCAGCTTACAGATATACATGTGCTCATGTCTCTGGTTTTATTAAATGCAATTTCAATTCATTAAAGAACCTTAAAAAAAATCTTCTCATCAGACATTCCCTTTTTGTAGTTGGTATGATGTGATTCTGAGGGAAGCTTTATTATTCTATCAGAAAGGATTTGTGTAGGGAAGATATATAGACAGATATCCATGCATGACCCTCCCAAATATGAGACAGGTGGAATGAAGATCACAAAGCCTGTCCTTGGAAGAGAAGTAGTAGTCCTGCACATTGGGTCTCATGCTTAATGCATGGTTATCTTGGAATCATAGTGAGGCAGTTGGGTTTATAACCAGGACTCATGAGTACAAGTCCCTACTATGCTATTGACCGGCTCTGTGATTTGGTGAAATGACAAAGTTGCCCTAAGCTTCAGTGTCGTTACTATTAAATTTTGTTACTATTAACCATCTCTCAGGGTTCTTGTAAGGATTAGATGAGACCATGCATAAAAGAGTGAAAATGGTGATAAAATGGAAGTGATTATTATCACAAGCTCTTTGTAGCTTTACTCAATTTTCTACCCTATGTTCAATATTGTGGGATATGAGTTGTCTTTCCCTTGTTTTGTTGGTGGTAGCACAAACAGTCAATGGATAATCAGACCTTCAATTATAGTCTTTTATTGGGACTAACCCAAACCTAAATCCCTGTGATATATCTCTACACTACAGGCATTAAAAAAGATGTACAAAAAATGCTACCAGTAAACCACAGCATCCTCTGGCATGCATAACCCCTGGCTCACAGAATCTGGATTTAGGACTTAAAATAGCATTTCTTTTAGACTTAAAGAATAGACAAACCTAAAAGAAAACACAGAATCCTGCCAGTTGGAGACTATGATGAATCAGGACTTTATTTTATAATTTTCTTTTTTAGTTATTTCTAAAGGAGGCAAGTGATACTTAATAAAACTATCCACCCTTGCTGAGTAACTTAGCTATAGGTCCAGGTCTGTGACTGTAATCTTTAATTGATGGATGCTTGGTTTTCATCTACCAATAGCTTGTCTGAAGGAAATTATATTTAGGAACAATTATCTAAGAGACATGCTCCTCGCCTACCTAGTTGGGTATTTTATCTTTGAATTTAGTTAGATGACTACAGGCATATGTTACTTTGGCTTCTAAAGAATGAATTCATTTCCCTGAGCTGTACTAAGATGTTATGTCCACAGCTTTTTAAAAAAGTGGTTGCAAGAAAAGACATATGAAATTAACTTTTGATTTTAGTAAAAATGCTCTTGAGGATATTGTCCCTGTTAGCATCCCCAATATAAAGTCATACACGAGGAATTTCTTTGAGAATTTAATTCCAGGAAAAGCTTTGCCTTTCCCAAGGTACCCTTTTTAATAATGAGAGCTATGTAATTTCTTTGTTGTGTCTACTTGTCATCCCAGCTTCAAGAAGCTTGGATCAAAATTTGAAGCTCAGTTATGACATTAATGTTTACTTTAATAGCTAGCTTATTTGCATTTTACTTTTTTTAAAAAAGTGCTAGATTGTTATATCTTTTATTGTGAGCCATATCAAATTATGTTTTTGGAAAGAAGAATGATATAAAGAGAAATAAAATAGATGTATTAATAATAGGACTTAACAGAAAAAAAGAGAAGAAATGAATGAAATCCCAGATAAACAATTCAAAATACTGGTTTTAAAGAAGCTCAATGAAATGCAAGAGAAATGTTAAAAACCAATATCAAAAACTCAGAAAAACAATCCATGCTATGAATAAAAAATTTACCAAGGAGATAGACATATTCAAGAAAAAGAAATGACAGAAATTCTGGAACTGAAGAATTCATTGAAGAAAATATAAAATACATTTGAAATCTTCAGCAATACACTAGACCAAGCAAAAAAAAGATTTTAAGAACTTGAACATAGACCTTTTGAAATAGTCCTATTAGACAAAAATAAAGACAAAAGAATAAAAAAAGAATGAACAAAGCATTTGAGATGTTTGGGACAATATAAAGTGATAGAATATTTTAATTATCTGTATCACTGAAGGCAAAGAGATCAAAGGGTTTATTTAGAAAGCATATGTAGCAAAATGATAGATCAATGGTCTTTTATATTTCTGTAGTATCAGATGTAATGTCTTCTTTTTCATTTCTGATTTTTTTTATTAGGATCTGTCTTTTTTTCTTGGTTAGTCTAGCTAGTGGTTACTGATTTTGTTTATCTCTTCAGTAAACCAACTTTTCATTTCATTGATCCTTTGTATTTTTTAAGGGTCTATTTTATTTAGTTCTGATCTAATCTTTATTATTTCTTTTATTCTGATTTGGGGTTTGGTTTGTTCTTGCTTTTCTAGTTCCTTGAGATACATTGTTAGATTGCTTATTTGAACTCTTTCTACTTTTTTATGAAGGCATTTATTGCTATAAACTTTCCTCTCACTGATACTTTTGTTGTATACCTTAGGTTTTGGTATGTTGTGTTTCCATTTTCATTTGTTTCAAGGAATGTTTTGCTTTCCTTCTTAATTTCTTCATTAGACCATTGGTTTGTTCAGGAGCATGTTGTTTAATTTCCAACTGTAAATTAACTAAAACTGTATTTGTACCATTTCCAACATTCCTTTTGTCATTGATCAGTTTTATTCCATTGTGGTCTGAAAATACACTTGATATGAATTCAATTTTTAGAAATTTGTTGATATTTGTTTTGTGTATGTATGGTCTATCCTGGAGAATGTTCCATGTGCTGATGAGAAGAATGTATATTCTGCAGCTATTGGATAAAATTTTCTGTAAATGTCTATTAGGTCCATTTGGTCTATAGTGCATTTTAAATCCAATGTTTCTTTGTTGATCTTCTGTGTGTATGACCTGTCCAATGCTGACAATGAGGTATTGAAATCCCCAACTATTATTGTATTGAGTTCTTTCTCTCCCATTAGATCTAATAATATTTGCTTTATATATCTGGGTGCTGCAGAGTTGGATGTGTGTGTACGTGTGTGTGTGTATATATATATATATATATATTTAGAATTGTTATATCATTTTGCTGAATTGATCACTTTATCATTATATAAAGACCTCCTTTGTCTTTTTTTTTTTTTACAGTTTTTGACTTAAAATCTGTTCTATCTAATATAGCTAGTCCTGCTTACTTTTCATTCTTGTTTGCATGAAATATATTTTTACATTCTTTCAATTTCATTCTGTATATGTCTTTATAGATGACATTTTTTTTTTGGCAGCATGTAGTTGGGTTATGTTTTTAAAATTTATTCAGCCAGTCTATATCTTTTAAGTGGGGGATTTAATCTGTTTATATTCAAGGTTATTATTGATAGGTGAGGACTTATTCCTGTTATTTTACTATTTGTTTTCTGGTTGTTCTGTATTTCCTTTGTTCCATTCTTCTTCTCTTTTGGTTTATCATTGCAGTTTAGTGATTTTCTGTAGTGGTAACTTTTGACTCATTTCTTTTTTTCATTTGTGTATCTGCTCTACAGTTAGTTTTATACTTTTGTGTGATTTCCTGATGGTAGTTATTGTCCTTTCACTTTCAGATATAGGACTCTTTAAGCATTTGTTATAGGCCAGTCTAGTGGTGTTTAATTCCCACAGTTTTTGCTTGTCTGTGAAAGACTTTATTTCTCTTTCATTTTTGAAGGAAAGGTTTTCAGGCTATAGTATTCTTGGATGGCAGGTTCTTTTTATCTTTCAGCACTTTGAATATTTCATCCCATTCTCTTTTGGCCTGTAAGGTTTCTGCTGAGAAATTTGCTGTTAGTCTGATGAGAATTTCCTTAATTACTCTATGCTTTCCTCTTGCTGCTTTTAGAATTTTCTTTTCATCTTTGACTTTTGAAAATTTGACTATAATGTGCCTTGGAGAAAACCTTTTTGGGTTGAATCTATCTGGGGAGATTTGAGATTCTTTTATCTGGTTGTCTACATCTCCTGCAATATTTTGTGAGTTTTAGCCTATTATTTTATTAAATAGGTTTTCTATACCTTTGTGTATCTAGTCTTCTTCTGGACCTCCCTGAATTTGAATATTTGGTAACTCTATGGTGTCTGATATGTCACATAGGCTTTCTTCTTTCTTTTCTATTCTTTTTATGTCTGAATGGGTTATTTCAAAAGACCTGTCTTCAAGTTCACAAATCCTTTCTTCTGCCTGATCTTGTCTATTGTTGAAGCTCTTGATTACATTTTTTATTTTATTCATTAAATTCTTTAGTTATGGGATTTCCTTGTACTTCTTTTTTTATGATATCTATCTCTTTGTTAAATTTCTCATTCAGATCATTAATTGTTTTCCTAATTTCTTTGTATTGTTTATCTGTGCTCTCTTATATCTAGCTGAATTTTTTAAATATCATTATTTTTAATTCTTTTCCAGGTATTTTATAGATTTTTAGGGAGTCTGTTACTGGAGAATCATTGTGTTTCTTTGGAGGTATCTTATTTCCTTGCTTTTTCATGTTTTTTGTATCTTTATGTTGATTATCTGGACATCTGGTGTAACAGTCCCTTCTTTTAATTTTATGGGTTGGTTTTTGCAGGGAAAGCCTTTTTTTAAAAAAAGATATATCATTTTTAGGTAAGCCCCGTCTATGCCTATTTTGTTAAGCGTTCTTATCATAAAAGGGTGTTGAATTTTGTCAAATGCCTTTTCTGCGTCGATTGAGAGTATCATATGGTTTTTGGTTTTGCTTCTGTTTATGTGGTGAATTACATTTATAGATTTGCATATGTTCAACCATCCCTGCGTCTCTGGAATGAAGCCCACTTGATCATGGTAGATTATTTTCTTAATAAGCACCTGAATTCAGTTAGCTAGAATTTTGTTGAGAATTTTTGCATCTATATTCATAAGAGATATTGGTCTGTACTTTTCTATTTTTGATGCATCCTTTCCTGGTTTTGGTATCAGAGTTATGTTGGCTTCATAAAATGTGTTGGGGAGGAGTCCGTCCTTCTCGATGTTGTGGAATAGTTTCTGCAGGATAGGCACCAGTTCTTCTTTGTAGGTGTGGTAAAATT